>QNGE01002318.1:63842-118733 GCA_008508345.1 Paragonimus westermani | reverse complement strand
AAGCAGGCACTCGCCTCTTCAGTCATGTTGCATTCCCAACAATCGGACGCACCGATTAGTATCGCCTGATGCCTGATGCATCAGGCACAGCCATAGGTGTAGTGATACAGCAAGCAGTTCGCAAGACGTGGCAACCGATCAAATTTTTTCCTTAACGTCTCAGTGAAACCAAAATGTAACACGGCACCTTCGGTCGTGAGCTCTTAGCCGTGTATAGGGCTGTGCGCCACTTTCTCCAACTGAACCAGCCATCTGTTTTCGGCAGAAATAACTTAGGAGTACATCACGGATCGTTCCCGTCGGATATTTCATTCAATGTTGTGCAATTTCTAAACCAACGCACCTTAACTAACTATTGTGGGTCATTTCCTTTTGGTTTTATTACATTTTGTTCCCGCGATCATCCTCGAGTATTTTGACAGTCCAGTTCGTATCTAATTATGACGGCCTGCGAGAACATGACAAGGTTTTAAAGCCCCGATTCGGAAATTTCTCTAGACAGCAGATTCTCCCTCATAAGGACACTGGACGTTGAAACGTTTTTTTTCTTAGGGTCGTTAACAGCGTCCCTAAATGTAATATAACAGTGCTTACTTCATACGAGAAGATGTGCCACGCCCTGTTCCCAATAACTGTCTTCCAGATCAACACGCGACCGGTTGAAACCGGTTTAGAAAAATCAAATGGATCAGGTACCTTGGGTTTCTGCCTCGGACCAGTGTAGTAATCACTGACTCGCAGAACCGGCATGCATTCGGCCTTGAACCCTTCATTCTGGCGCCGTTTCGATTTTCCTGTGAGGTTGCGGGTCTCTGGTATGCGAGTCGCATTTTCACGGAGTTCGCCTTTTCTTTCGTTTCGATTCCGGGGTCTCAGGTGTGACATAATATATTTCCATTGTTGGCGTACACCGAAAACACGGGAGTCCACGGGAACACCTGTATATCGGTGTACAATTGTCTCAATGTGCTTCCGTACATCGGTATGACGTTGACAACAGTCATGCTATGGGTATATGGGCGCAGTAAAGTATATTGAACTCTTTCGATTACAACACTCCTGAGGAAGGCCACCCGAGGTGGTTGAAATGTAGAGTATCACAACTTGCTCGTAACGTTGTGTTATTTCCAATTTCCGTTTATCGATAACATTTTAAACACGACGCCCAAACTATTCAACTTCATTCGTACCAAATTTGGTACGGATATCTTACAACTGATTAATAATAATCCATTTACATTGTTCAAACAATGTACTGCATTTCGTTATATTCTGATATGATTCAGTCCTGTGTTGGTGTATTTTTTCATAACCTGCGAAGTTTTCCGCGTTATTATGAGGTCGCTCATGGGTTGGAAAGGGGACAGCAAGTAAAGCGGTAGTTCATTTACAACCCTTCTGAGCGATTCCCATTGCCCTCGGGCTTAAGTCACATGGTCCGTAGGGTTTTAACTACGCGTACTCAGACCTCATGTGTTTTACTGGGGACGGTTGAAGGTGAATTATTCACGCTTTGTCCCTCTCAAAATAAGCCCGATGAAACCTCTTACAAGAGGTTTATATAATGGCATAAAATATGTGTTTGGTTTTAAAAAAATATGCTTCATCACAGGACTGGAAAATTTCGAGAAATAACAATGAATTTCATAACCTCAAGATGTAAAACTCTTAGACTGTTGTAGTTGACGCACATTCACCACAAGTGTATAACAGTATAAATTGCAGTTTGTCACATAGCACACAGCTCTACCAGCTGTCGAGGCTCGTGTAGTCCTCTCAAGGGTAAGTTTAAATTACGCTGTATCGCCAAAGGAAAAACGTAGTTTTGTCCCGCTACAAGGAACTCGTGTCCGAGTACGACTTCACGACTTAGATTTGAAGGTTGTTAATGCGACGTTTCTGCACTTCAATTTTTCCACGTCAGGTAGCGCTACATAAATGTTCATGAGTGATGTTGAGAAAACACGTTGATGTCATCATGGTTTGACTTCGTGAGAGTCGTACAGGTAGGCGACGTTCACGGAGACCGTGAGCGAAGTGCAACTTTCATGCTTTCCTTTTTCTGAGAAGGGCTGTCTGAGAATGCCATTGATGAGGTCCTCAGCGGTAGCTTTTGAAAGATAGCTGGGCTATGCGATAGGTGTTGTAGAAGCTGAGGATATTCACTTTGGAAATTATTATTACTGAACATTTTAAAAATGCCCTTTCCTTTCACAAGGCTTGCACGCATCACCGTTTTCTGGACATTCGAACCGTGAATGACCCCGGAGAAATTGAAGGGACAGTTGACGTTAGAAATGGTGCTGCTTGAAGCCATGACAGCGTCCGGCTTATTAATGTTACTCTGTTTGTTGGAAGGTGAACCACCTGTTAACGCCATTGCCTCAGGGCAATTTCCAAGGATTTTGCTTGTCTGACCGATTCTGAAACTTTGGGACTTTTTTCAAAGAGCTTTCGCTTTGTGTGACTTTTGAATGCCCATGTTAGACATATCCCGAACACTGTTTTTATGTTGCTTTCTTGCCATGATTACAAGTACCGTTTTCGCAGATAGTTTTAATTTCTGGTTGAACTATTGGGGATTCTGAGCCTCCTCTTGCTTTGTTGTTGCTAACACATATCGAGCAAACATCCTATTTCTCGACCTGGTGTAAAGAGATTTAGGTTTGTCCTGAGTGTTGCAAACACCGACCAGTCAGATGAGGCCATAAACATTCGATGACATAGTTCCTTAATGTCATCCACTTGTGGGGTTGATACTTCCTAATAAACCACAAAAAGCTCACGAGGATCTTGTGCAAACGACAGCTGTTTCCAGTTGCCGGAATAGTGAGGGTCGGTGGTAAATCGTTTCGGTCATAGGAAACGATCCATCAGGGATTATGATGAGACATAAATTGTAGAGTATTCGACAAGCCAGACAGCTGGTAACAAACCACTAGAGATGGCTGAGGCCTGGTAAACAGGTTTTGTCCGTCTTGTTATGATGGTACAGCTATAACAAGATGAGAGCCATATGGATATGAGTAAGCAAACGATAGTGATTAGGTAAAAATTTGCGACAGATACAGTTTCATTTCGCGTCTTATGCGCAATAGAGCTACTGGTTCGAATGACCTGGTGCCGGCACTCTTCAAACAAGCATCAAGGCATTAGTGAACAGTCTTTGTACAGAGTCACTCGACATTAATTTCAACATTCGGGAAGGAAATTAAGATCCTTTGCTAAAACCGTTGGGGAGTTAGCTTGGCCCCAAAGACAACTGGGGTTCTGGCACCACTCGTACTTCGCCGAGTCACCACAGCCTGGAGAAAGACATTAAGAGAGAAAAAGCAGGGCTTCTTTCTGGACTAATGTGTATTTGTAAAGTTTCCACTATTCGCCAACTTTCAGAGCCGTCCAACACTTGCCTTTTTTCCTGGTCATAAAAGTGCCTTAGATTCAGTGGATCGCTCTACATTTTTACAGTTGTTTGAGCGCGGTGGTGTGCTGAACAAGCCTGTAAACACAATATCTATTTTCTTCGGCTGAGTTCGAGGTCTACGGTGAACTGCCCAACATAGAGAGTGGCGTACGTCAAAGCTTCCTAAGACTCAAGGCTGGAAATGACGATGGTGAATGTCCACTTTCGCCACTTTTTCCAATTAATGATAGACGAACTTATGGAGGATTGTTTGCGGCACTCACAGACGCCGTATTAAACCTCCTATATGGTGTTGGGCTAACTGATATAGGTAAAAAAAGTACTCTGACAATTTTCAAGCTGCACAGATGATACTATACACTGTCTTGCGTCCTGCTAAGCATTCCGGAATAGGCTTTTTAGCCTCACAGTGGAAATTGCTTATGTGAGACTACTACAGTCACGTAGGTTGTGTGTTGACTAGTGAGGTCATGAAGGTTGTTAACTGGTTTTCTTACCAAGAACGTTGCAATGGTGGTGAAAGTGTTAAAAATGAAGTATGATTTCGTATCTTCGGAACTAGGGTGGCTATCTCAAGTGTAGGAGATTTTTGGCTGCAGAAAATTTTCATTTATACATCTCGCATGTACAGGGTTACTGTGGGAGCCATGTCACTTTACGGTAGTGAAAGTTAACCGCTCAGAGTAACTATGGACCTTTCTGACATATTTGACCATCGATCTTCGCACTTGATCACTCGCATCGGGTGAGCTTCTTTGTTCATTTTTTGGGTATACACAGATTTAGATGGTTGGCTCATGTTCTGTTGATGTCAGCTAGTCGTCCATCACATCGAGTACTCCTCGCAGATGCCGCAGCCGATTGACACAAGGTGCGAGATGGGCAGTTACTGAATTTTCCTGTTCCGTCCCTCTAGGTATGTTCCTCGCAAATCACGGAGTCGGTGGCTGAACACGTTAGAATAAATGGTTCCTAACATGACTCAGTGGTGTGAATGTAACTACTGTTTTTCCGGTCTCTTTGTGTGGTGAGTACTATTAGTGATGCAGGACAGTGAGAGCTTTGAGAAAAACCGTCTTGCTGATGAAATTTTACGTTCAACTACAACTTACTTGCTTTTGCAGAGTCTAGCCACTTTGCTGTTGAATATTTGGGTTTAGACTTGGGTGTTTTCAATGCTTAGGATCAACCCAATTCTCACTTTTATCTTCTAGTTGGGGTTTACTTCCCCCCATGGTTTTATACCAGCTAAACGTCAGTATTCGAGTAAACGGTTGGGCTAGGTCAATGCTGCCAGGCGCCTCTTATGGCTAATGATCAAAGAACGGTCTTTCACATGAGGGCTAACTGCAGTAAGCGGGGTTCTTCCGACGGATAAGTGGTCGCGGACAACTAGCGGTGGTATTGTTAGAGCTCGGTGGATTCACGGTTGACAGTACCATATAAGCTCTTCGACAGCACAGCGACATGGTGTATGCTATCCCGTCATAAAAGTGTTCCAGATGCTCCAATGGGAGCACGCGGGCTCTCGCACCGCTTGCTGTCATTCTGGCATGCTGTCCGGACACGGACATCCTCAGTCTCCACCAACGGCTCACAAGTCCCGATGAAGACATACGAATCATTATGGCGGTCATCAGCCTCAACGAGTGGACTTCATTCGAAGGGCATATGAGCCAGTTTGATTACCGGACCCTAACGAGAGAAGGCAGGCTTCGCAAAGGTTCTGTCAGTCTTGGACTTTTCAGGTGTATTATCAGACTCGCCTTCCTTGGTGAATCTCCGAACTATCGCGCTGTTTCTGTCGTGAACTTGCGTAGGGTGTGTTGGGTGGATAGACTCCGTCCGAAGGGCGTATGAACCGAACAACTACTGGCCGCCGACCTCTCATGAACTGCGACCTCCGTGCTTCGCTCGACCTATTCGTGTGTTAGGCCTCTTTTAAACCAATATCTCTGGATGGCGCCCCTTCAACCAACTCCCTACTTCGGCTTGGTATTCTGCCCCAATTAGGAACCTGCAAACCCACATATGTATTATGTGACAATCTTCAAGTTGCACAAATGATGTTAGACACTATCGTGCGTTCTGCTGAGCACGAAGGTATATATATATATGCGTGTGTGTGAGAGATCTACCGATGTATTGTTCTCTGTAACGATGCTGCTGCTGCTGATATGACGATTAAAGCCTTGAACCATCTGAGTTTTACGCACGCAGCCAACACCAGCAGCCTAATGTGTTTGAACTGCGAATGGTGACTACTAGATCCAAACGGGAAAACTGAAAACGAGCGGCAAGGGTCATCAACGAAGGTCGGTGTGAACGGCAATAACCAGTGATTGTGTGAACCACATTCAGGAAGTTGATCATGGCTGATCTGTATTAACTACAAGGGGGGACAGAAAACTCAACTAACTGCATCCAGCCGAAACTCGAACTCTGATGATCACCAAGTATCTCACCCTCTGACGGCGAGTCTCGGTCGTTTACATTACGCCTAGACAGCTGTGCCCCAGCATTCACACTGTCAGTGTGTCATTGAGCCTCTTAACATGTTTGTAAAGAACTGTAAGGTGAACAGCATCTAATAAAAAGATTAAATCCGAACCCATGCTTTCCGTTCGAATTCTGTACCTGTGGATGTGGTCCTCTTTGAGCCGTCAGCAGACTAAGAAGATATCTGGGTTCTCTAGCCGCTGAAGGTGATTGCGCTCCGCATATTATGTACGAGACCATTGTTTATGTGCGGCATACTTTCTAGCTCCGGTTTGTCTCGCATGGGATATGGTGGATTTACCTGAAGGTGATACAGTAGGTCAGGTCTGGTATGCTGCAATGAATTTGCTGGGCACACTTTGTATAACTCTGCTGATCGTCCTCCTAACCATCTATGGATCCCAAACTCCCCCCGAAGCCGTGGGCTACCAGTGGTCACTGACTTTAAAGGCACTAGAGATGGTGAATCTCAAGCCATTATTCATGGACTGATGGTTGCTCAACTGCTCCTAACGTATAACTTCAGACAGATTTGCAGGCCCACTATGAAGTGGTGTACAGCTGTTTTAAATTGCTGACTGCAACCAGTCCTGCTAAAGCCCATGGCACACCTTGTACAATCCCAACCCCTCCGGGTTTGTCCACAGTCCTTCCGAGCTTCAGGTATCCAGGGAATACCAATAACAACCTTACCGGCACTTATGTACTGTGATTTACATGCAGTGAAATAATAATGACTTCTACACCGAGCCATGAGGAACTCAGCTGAAGACGGCATTCTGAAGGGGAAATACCGATAGCGACTCGGGTGCACTGTTCCCTATTATCCTGAAAGTCAGATATCTAGTGCAGGCTCTCTCCAGTCAACTCACTCTATCAAATTGTCCGGGTTACTATTTTGTACGATACCTTATCAAAAGTCTTGTTAAAGTGAATGAATACAGCTTCTGCAAAGCGCCCCTGCCGCATCGACTTGAAGGACGAGCTGAACATTTTGTGGAACGACTCAGCTGGTCTGCGTTGGGTGATTTATCTGTGTCCGATGGAGACGACGAACTTAGTTATGACGTTCATGACGATCCTACACCACAAACCGAAGTGTCTTCGGAGCTTAATTGATCACACCGTAATGAAGCTCCAGGTGTAGGCTTACCCTGCTCGGCTGTTTTCAAAGGTCGTTTTGTGAGTCTCTTGTCTGAACTGACTACACTCGTGCGTACCATGTGCTTTGTGATTGGTGTTCGTCACTTGTCATTTCCACCCTGAGAAAATATACCAGAACACCGTGTGACAATTACAATAGTGTTAGCCTTGTCTCTATCTCATCCGATTGCTCACGGATCTTATGACGCGGCGGCTTATGAAACACAGGAGCCACTATGAGAACAGACATACCTGTGGTATGTTCGCGTCTGTATCTACTATGTGTTCCTTTGGTCAACCAACGGTTGTGGCCTATTTAAGACTGCTATCGATGCAGTCGCCCGACATGTTCCCTGTCCCAACTCCATCGCAGACGCGTCGTAGTCATGTATGCCAATTTTCTGAATTTATGTGACTACTGTAACTGCAGCATGCGCAGTTACGAGAAACTATATTGAGCATTCTCGGCTTCGAGTAATGTTCGGTGGGATGTCTGATCTCACTTTCCCTCTTCAACTACGTTATGCATGCTACGTAATGAGCTAATTGATATTGGGTATGTGGACTACATTCTTCCACTTTATCCTTCTGCTGACAGTGTGTAGACCATGCTGCGCCGGCCAAATTATGTGGGAACTCTGTATAGCACACGTTTTACACCCTCAATTTATGGTGTTGTCACAAAGTTAGGTTGATCTTGGCTGTATTTTGCTGTTAAGGCTACGCAGCTCGCTTTTCGATAGCCTCATGTTTGGACAGTGGCATCTCACTAACCTACAGTATTAGTGATGAGGCGTTTCTGAGGAAAGCCAGAGTACCTGATGCCTTTGCTAACCTTCGTCATCTGTGGCACCGTACACGTCTGATTTCCGATTAAGGGAAAGATTTACAATACGTGTATTTGAAATCCTAGCGCACGAACAGTTTGCTGCTGAGAACTTGTGAGTGGAAGTAGTGACTCTCCTCCAGCTTATAATTGACCCATGCACCTAGAATTCCACTGAAAGTGAATGAGATGGGCATACGAATGTGGAAGCAAGAAAGTTGTCATAACACAATTGAACGTTTTAGTTTTACCACATTCACCATGCTTACAGGAGAAATGGAAATGAATGAAAGTGAATGGTCTAACGACAGTCCGATTCCTATGAGTGGGTTATCACGAAGTACAATACCTCGTGATTCACGCCTCTCTACTCCTCACACAATGATGGCGTACTCTGCCATGACTTCCCGAGGTTCTACAACAAATTACATTTAGACTCTTATTCAATAACACTTTCATTCACCACCCCAGTAACAGAAGGTAGATTGCTTGAATCTGGTTAGACAGATGGACGTTCCACCGTCGCATTAATGACGGGGCGCAATGAGATGTATTCTAAGTTAAACCCATTTTCTTGTTGTAAATGGGCTGTTCAGCACACTATGTAGCGAGAACGAGATGCCCAAACGACACCGCACCCTCTCAGCCATCTGGAAGATAGATGTAAACATAATCCGGACTAAGATATCCGCACCAAATGTAGTACGAATGAAGTTGAATAGTTTGGGCGTCGTGTTTAACATGTTATTGATAAACAGATTGGGAATAACACAACGTTTCGAGCAAGTTGTAATACTCTACGTTTCAACCACCTCGGGTGGCCTTCCTCAAGAGTGTTGTAATCGAAATCCCATTGACAGAGGAACAAAGGTCACATGGGATTTGTCGTGGTTAGGTCAATTTGTGGTGCATCTGACCGGATTGGTCTAATCCTTTGTCCACTAAGTGGGGGTGAGACAGATGTAGATAAGACGCGCCCGTGTCTGGTGCTGTTTATCCATCCACACCAGACACTGCGTTTACGAAATCAAATGTGGTGACTGCAACGCCAGCTACATTGGAGAGACAAGTAGACAACTGAAAGTACGTGCTGACGAACACAAGAGGCACACAAGGTTTCCTCCTAAACACGCCTATCAATTTCAGAGGCTAGAGAAGGATTTGGCCATCGCACTACATGCACTGTCAGAGAATCACAACGTAGGTTTTGATCAAGATCGAGTGATCCACAAGGGTCTAGCTTCCTATGCCGAGCGGTGCTGTGCTGAAGCTCTCACCATTTACACACAGCACGCTTGTGTTAATCGCAATGATAGCAAACCCCTGTCTGCAGTGTGGCGTGGATGGATAAACAGCACCAGACACGGGCGCGTCTTATCTACATCTGTCTCACCCCCACTTAGTGGACAAAGGATTAGACCAATCCGGTCAGATGCACCACAAATTGACCTAACCACGGCAAATCACACGTGACCTCTGTTCCTCTGTGAATGGGATTTCGATTACAACACTCTTGAGGAAGGCCACCCGAGGTGGTTGAAACGTAGAGTATTACAACTTGCTCGTAACGTTGTGTTATTCCCAATCTGTTTATCAATAATCCGGATTACATTCCATAAGCTCGGCCTCTTCAACCGATACATCGCACTTGCAGGTTCGGCTTATTTTCCGAAGTATACTTCGGCCTGGTTTCAGCAGCCACCTAGGTAACGATGCGGATATGTTGATACACGTTCATGAGGTATCGTACTGGCTGTCACAAGAAAGAGAACGATGTGATTGGGGTGCATCTAAAAGAGCAGATTCTCATTGCCGGACATCGAGTTTTCGTGACTTAAACGAAAGTGCAGTAACTTTCAAATACCTCCGTCCCGCGGTTCGAGTTGCCCGTCACATTGCCGGTTGTACTCTGTTGTCCGGCTAATTGTAATACCCTCATTATGGGAGAAGGTCTACAACTCATCAGGGATAACTGAAGACCCACGACCGGACTGTAGGCATGAGTGCATGCCGCAGATGAAGAATAAGTTAGACGTGCAATTGATCATCGGGAGAGTAAACACCAGACACGCGTATGCAAATGAAAGACGTGAAAACTTATCAGAAGTACTAGGGAGTTTCGAACTGAACACCACTCACATTTGATCGCAGCTTTCGTATTCTCATTCCCGCCATGTCAGGGATATGCATTATTGATGAAGTCTAACAAAAGTGAACCTCGGGTTTAATACCTCCGAAAGAGGATTGCTGGAAAGCCTGTCTGAATGAGAAGACTATGTTCAAGTGTGGGTAATGTTCAACCTAAAATTGACCACATCCCCGACTACTCACCACTAATAATGGGACGTTTGCGACTAGCGTTTGCCGGTTAAATTTCCTCAAGGTCTATGTTCAGTCGCTTAAACGGGTGTGTGGTTTCAACCAAGGGAGCATGTTGGTGGGTTGTTAGTTTGTGGTTTGGTTTCGACACAACATGAGCACTAAGACGTAGTTTACTTTATTCAGGAGACAAGGTAGACTACGAGAACGTACGAAGTGCATCATTCATGTTGTAACAGAGTAATGTAAGGAGCCGTGCAGTGCCTTCAAGTCCAGCTAAGCAGTAAGTCTAGGAAAGACACGAATTAATGCCTTAGTGACTTAATTATCACAGTCATCATGACAATCATAGACAGCAATACATCAGTGGTTCACACTAATGCTTAACTGCCACACAACCATGCAGAGAAAGCAGACCTATATAGGAAGAGAAGGTAAAAAGAAGGGGACGGGAAGGGACCTAACTACTGAAAATAACTACGTCCAGATTCAAACATTCAACATCAAGGTGTCTACACCTTGCAAACAAACAACTGGGCTGCAAGTGAGAGTAAGGCGTCACGTTGAGACTGGAACTTGACGTGATGTGACGGCTTGCGCATCTCTATGACCTTTTGGGCTAAACTGGACAGAGTTACTCATACCAGGCAGGCCAACAGGTAGAGTTCTGACAAACCACAGTCTCCTGGTCCACCAGGTTGGGGGTTGGAAGATGGTTGACATCTCTTCTCGAAAAACGTACGATTTCTGGTACACCGCCACCCACCCGCTGTCTTGCGGTACAGGCTATTGAGCCAAAGGCTTTGGTTGAGAACCCTAATCGTTCTCCTGTTTGGGTCTGGGCGTCCTGGCAATATCTCAGCCTACACACAACCCTGAATTCTCACAACATAAACAATTATCACAGTCCAGGTTGTAAACTGTCGTATAGAAAACTGGAAAATTCAATCCGTCATCGCTGTTTTTCCATCCCTACTTCTCCCCTTCTGCTCGTTGTCAAACGTAGGTGTAACAGATCATTGATCGGGTTCCTGTTTGAGGTAATCTCACATTAGGAAACATCACCACTCTTTAAAACCATCACATTAACGTTAGCTTCTTTTCCAGTGGCATAATGCTTACGTTTTGGTAATGATTGCGCTTATTTGGAAGGATGCAACCTGTCAGCCATTTGGATTCAAGCAGGTTGCAATAACGACGTCAGACACATCAATTTCTTCCACAAAGGTGGTACCACGTTCAATACTGATGGACACAACGTTTTCTAATTGCCGCTTCAAGTTTTTTAAACGCAACTGTGACATATTTTGGAAGCAAGAGTGTTCACTTTCATGTGTCAAGTGGTGTGATGGGAGATATCCACTGGGAATGTTGTACAAATATGCTTCCGGCGCGTTCCTGAGCTTTTGTGTTCTGTGGCGGAACTAGTTTCTTAAGAGTTTGAGCTTGCCCAAACCCTGTTTAATTACATCTTTGGATAGTTCGAAAACAAGGCGATTTAACCGTCGAGTGTGTGTGATGCTTTATCTCGTTACACGTGATGTAGTTTCTTTGCGACAGTCGGATATTCTTCTAAATTCTGGTCGTGTTTCTCCGCGGTTTTGCGCGTGGGCCTACGTACAAGAAAGCTTTTGCTTGCCGCTAGTACCATCTGTCGTTCGTTGGAAGTATGCAACTGCACTCGTTACGCCAAACGGAACACGACCACCAGCTCCAGAAGCTGCATAATTTTTGCTGTTTTTCTTGAGATTTAATATTGTACACACATTAAATCTCGTGATTTTCGCTTTGTATGCCGAATGAAGTAAACAAAGGGTGTGTGAAACGGTTATTCTTGTGACTCTAAACACTTTTCATTACGACGTTCTTTGGAAGTTACTGGAACTCTCTCCAGGGTGGCATCGACAATATAGCAGTGTCGCAGTGTCTTGAGTTTCGCCTCGATAAATGTCGTATCTGGCACAGAATGACATAAACTAAACCATAGGTTTGCATCCTGGTACAAAAAAGGCTAAGGTCGCAAAGGGAGGAAACAGGTTTGGAACCATGGGAAAAGATTTTGATGGGTTCTTGCAGTAAAAAAAATCAAGACCACATAACCCGTTGGTGCACAGATCCGACATGACTGGGAGTTTGGTGTGTTAGTGGAATATATGCTCAAATCGGACAAAAACCGAGATATTCATAAGTGTAACTTTACAAGCGACTGGAAGCCATAGTGATTAGTTATGAGTGGTTGATCCTACAACTGTTTCCCCAGCTACAGTTTCCGAATCGTGACGTTGAGAAATACCCGTCACTTGATACATACAGTGAAACATTACTAACAGTTATACGAACCACATTACTACAAAGACAAGAAGCGGCTGTACTAATTACATTTGTAGAAAAGAAATCGGCTTTTGATACAGCACGCTGACACGATGCTGGTTTGGCAATGAAAATTCTGCAAACTCGCTGGAAATGACCATTCTTCCTACACGCTCTATGCAAAGCTTTCCTAGCTAGACAATACCGGTCCTAACCACAAAAATAATACGAGAAATTGCAAGCCATAGAATCGGAGCTATCAAAGGTGCAACTGCACATGTGTCAGCTGAAACATTCTTGGTGGACAAAGGAGGAGTTACGTCATTGCTGTACCATAGAGGCTGCTCCTGTTCGGCTTTGGGCTGGCTAGTTAATTCAAGGGCGGTCTTGCGATCAATGTTCTTTTCTTTCAGGAGCGTTTGACGAGCCTGACTTGACTGTCACAACGAGACTGAACCTCGACGCGGTGTGACGGATTGCGCATCTCGATGACCTGTTGGACTAAACTGGACGATGTGGTGACCACGCCGACAGTCACTCATGCCAGGCAGGCCAATAAGTAGAGGTCTGACGAACCAGTCTCCTGGTCTTCCAGAGCGGGGGTTGGAAAAAGGTTGGCATCTTTTTCCGGAAAAAGTGCCAATTCTGGTACACTGCTATCCACCCACTGATTTGCAGTACAAACTTTTGTACCAGAGGCTTTAGTTGAGAATCCTAATCGTTCTCCTGTCTACGTCTGGACGTTCTGGCAGTATCTCAGCCCACATACAACCATGAGTACTCAACAATGTTAATTCCATAGTGTATTGGTCGTCTCATAGTATGAACCGGGTCGCCCTTTTTGCTGCATACAGCAGGGTGGATAGGCGAAAACATACTACTGCTGTTATTCCCAATCTGTTTATCAATAATCCGGATTACATTCCATAAGCTCGGCCTCTTCAACCGATACATCGCACTTGCAGGTTCGGCTTATTTTCCGAAGTATACTTCGGCCTGGTTTCAGCAGCCACCTAGGTAACGATGCGGATATGTTGATACACGTTCATGAGGTATCGTACTGGCTGTCACAAGAAAGAGAACGATGTGATTGGGGTGCATCTAAAAGAGCAGATTCTCATTGCCGGACATCGAGTTTTCGTGACTTAAACGAAAGTGCAGTAACTTTCAAATACCTCCGTCCCGCGGTTCGAGTTGCCCGTCACATTGCCGGTTGTACTCTGTTGTCCGGCTAATTGTAATACCCTCATTATGGGAGAAGGTCTACAACTCATCAGGGATAACTGAAGACCCACGACCGGACTGTAGGCATGAGTGCATGCCGCAGATGAAGAATAAGTTAGACGTGCAATTGATCATCGGGAGAGTAAACACCAGACACGCGTATGCAAATGAAAGACGTGAAAACTTATCAGAAGTACTAGGGAGTTTCGAACTGAACACCACTCACATTTGATCGCAGCTTTCGTATTCTCATTCCCGCCATGTCAGGGATATGCATTATTGATGAAGTCTAACAAAAGTGAACCTCGGGTTTAATACCTCCGAAAGAGGATTGCTGGAAAGCCTGTCTGAATGAGAAGACTATGTTCAAGTGTGGGTAATGTTCAACCTAAAATTGACCACATCCCCGACTACTCACCACTAATAATGGGACGTTTGCGACTAGCGTTTGCCGGTTAAATTTCCTCAAGGTCTATGTTCAGTCGCTTAAACGGGTGTGTGGTTTCAACCAAGGGAGCATGTTGGTGGGTTGTTAGTTTGTGGTTTGGTTTCGACACAACATGAGCACTAAGACGTAGTTTACTTTATTCAGGAGACAAGGTAGACTACGAGAACGTACGAAGTGCATCATTCATGTTGTAACAGAGTAATGTAAGGAGCCGTGCAGTGCCTTCAAGTCCAGCTAAGCAGTAAGTCTAGGAAAGACACGAATTAATGCCTTAGTGACTTAATTATCACAGTCATCATGACAATCATAGACAGCAATACATCAGTGGTTCACACTAATGCTTAACTGCCACACAACCATGAAGAAAAAGCAGACCTATATAGGAAGAGAAGGTAAAAAGAAGGGGACGGGAAGGGACCTAACTACTGAAAATAACTACGTCCAGATTCAAACATTCAACATCAAGGTGTCTACACCTTGCAAACAAACAACTGGGCTGCAAGTGAGAGTAAGGCGTCACGTTGAGACTGGAACTTGACGTGATGTGACGGCTTGCGCATCTCGATGACCTGTTGGGCTAAACTGGACAGAGTTACTCATACCAGGCAGGCCAACAGGTAGAGTTCTGACAAACCACAGTCTCCTGGTCCACCAGGTTGGGGGTTGGAAGATGGTTGACATCTCTTCTCGAAAAACGTACGATTTCTGGTACACCGCCACCCACCCGCTGTCTTGCGGTACAGGCTATTGAGCCAAAGGCTTTGGTTGAGAACCCTAATCGTTCTCCTGTTTGGGTCTGGGCGTCCTGGCAATATCTCAGCCTACACACAACCCTGAATTCTCACAACATAAACAATTATCACAGTCCAGGTTGTAAACTGTCGTATAGAAAACTGGAAAATTCAATCCGTCATCGCTGTTTTTCCATCCCTACTTCTCCCCTTCTGCTCGTTGTCAAACGTAGGTGTAACAGATCATTGATCGGGTTCCTGTTTGAGGTAATCTCACATTAGGAAACATCACCACTCTTTAAAACCATCACATTAACGTTAGCTTCTTTTCCAGTGGCATAATGCTTACGTTTTGGTAATGATTGCGCTTATTTGGAAGGATGCAACCTGTCAGCCATTTGGATTCAAGCAGGTTGCAATAACGACGTCAGACACATCAATTTCTTCCACAAAGGTGGTACCACGTTCAATACTGATGGACACAACGTTTTCTAATTGCCGCTTCAAGTTTTTTAAACGCAACTGTGACATATTTTGGAAGCAAGAGTGTTCACTTTCATGTGTCAAGTGGTGTGATGGGAGATATCCACTGGGAATGTTGTACAAATATGCTTCCGGCGCGTTCCTGAGCTTTTGTGTTCTGTGGCGGAACTAGTTTCTTAAGAGTTTGAGCTTGCCCAAACCCTGTTTAATTACATCTTTGGATAGTTCGAAAACAAGGCGATTTAACCGTCGAGTGTGTGTGATGCTTTATCTCGTTACACGTGATGTAGTTTCTTTGCGACAGTCGGATATTCTTCTAAATTCTGGTCGTGTTTCTCCGCGGTTTTGCGCGTGGGCCTACGTACAAGAAAGCTTTTGCTTGCCGCTAGTACCATCTGTCGTTCGTTGGAAGTATGCAACTGCACTCGTTACGCCAAACGGAACACGACCACCAGCTCCAGAAGCTGCATAATTTTTGCTGTTTTTCTTGAGATTTAATATTGTACACACATTAAATCTCGTGATTTTCGCTTTGTATGCCGAATGAAGTAAACAAAGGGTGTGTGAAACGGTTATTCTTGTGACTCTAAACACTTTTCATTACGACGTTCTTTGGAAGTTACTGGAACTCTCTCCAGGGTGGCATCGACAATATAGCAGTGTCGCAGTGTCTTGAGTTTCGCCTCGATAAATGTCGTATCTGGCACAGAATGACATAAACTAAACCATAGGTTTGCATCCTGGTACAAAAAAGGCTAAGGTCGCAAAGGGAGGAAACAGGTTTGGAACCATGGGAAAAGATTTTGATGGGTTCTTGCAGTAAAAAAAATCAAGACCACATAACCCGTTGGTGCACAGATCCGACATGACTGGGAGTTTGGTGTGTTAGTGGAATATATGCTCAAATCGGACAAAAACCGAGATATTCATAAGTGTAACTTTACAAGCGACTGGAAGCCATAGTGATTAGTTATGAGTGGTTGATCCTACAACTGTTTCCCCAGCTACAGTTTCCGAATCGTGACGTTGAGAAATACCCGTCACTTGATACATACAGTGAAACATTACTAACAGTTATACGAACCACATTACTACAAAGACAAGAAGCGGCTGTACTAATTACATTTGTAGAAAAGAAATCGGCTTTTGATACAGCACGCTGACACGATGCTGGTTTGGCAATGAAAATTCTGCAAACTCGCTGGAAATGACCATTCTTCCTACACGCTCTATGCAAAGCTTTCCTAGCTAGACAATACCGGTCCTAACCACAAAAATAATACGAGAAATTGCAAGCCATAGAATCGGAGCTATCAAAGGTGCAACTGCACATGTGTCAGCTGAAACATTCTTGGTGGACAAAGGAGGAGTTACGTCATTGCTGTACCATAGAGGCTGCTCCTGTTCGGCTTTGGGCTGGCTAGTTAATTCAAGGGCGGTCTTGCGATCAATGTTCTTTTCTTTCAGGAGCGTTTGACGAGCCTGACTTGACTGTCACAACGAGACTGAACCTCGACGCGGTGTGACGGATTGCGCATCTCGATGACCTGTTGGACTAAACTGGACGATGTGGTGACCACGCCGACAGTCACTCATGCCAGGCAGGCCAATAAGTAGAGGTCTGACGAACCAGTCTCCTGGTCTTCCAGAGCGGGGGTTGGAAAAAGGTTGGCATCTTTTTCCGGAAAAAGTGCCAATTCTGGTACACTGCTATCCACCCACTGATTTGCAGTACAAACTTTTGTACCAGAGGCTTTAGTTGAGAATCCTAATCGTTCTCCTGTCTACGTCTGGACGTTCTGGCAGTATCTCAGCCCACATACAACCATGAGTACTCAACAATGTTAATTCCATAGTGTATTGGTCGTCTCATAGTATGAACCGGGTCGCCCTTTTTGCTGCATACAGCAGGGTGGATAGGCGAAAACATACTACTGCTGACCCCTCCCCCACTGTCCTATCAAATTTAGCTCTCAAGCCACTCCCGGCCTCCAATTCTGATAATTTCTCTGCAGGTCCCATAACAGATATCATAGTAACACTGTGCCGATAAGTTCCAGCTTTCGCCACTCAGTCCCAGACCTCCCTCGTCCTGTGCTTCGACCTAGAACGCAAATTACTATAGGTGCCTTCGACGTTTGTACTCTAAAACAGATACATCAACAGACTGCTCTCGCACGAACGTTAGACTCGCTATATATTGATGTTTGCTGTATCTCGGAGACTAGAATCCACGACAGTAGTCAACGTACGGAACTGATAACACCCATACTGTCTACCCGATACTGTTTATACACTTCGGGTGGTTCCACGACCGCTTTTACCGGACAGGCTGGAGTAGGTATAGTCTTGAGCAGGACGGCCGCAGCCACATTGGTAGATTGGATTGTTGTTAACAGTAGACCGTGCCATCCGCTTGGCAGTTTCTGTTAAGGTCAGCTCTAGACTCCAAATCCTCAGAAGTCTTTTTAACGTGTCTGCTCACGCTCTAACTGACGGTAGTGACCTCGGAGTCATAGACGCGTTTCACTCGAATCTGACCGCTCTCCTTCAGCCGATGCGTGGTTTTGATAGTCATTCTGGCCGGAGATATGAACGCCCCGGTCGACTGCTTTGGTGAGGCCGAGTGTT
Source organism: Paragonimus westermani (assembly GCA_008508345.1). Lineage (NCBI taxonomy): Eukaryota > Metazoa > Platyhelminthes > Trematoda > Plagiorchiida > Troglotrematidae > Paragonimus > Paragonimus westermani. Next base: position 100,695 of record QNGE01002318.1, on the reverse strand, counting down.
GTTTAAGTGGCAGGTTTAGGATAGCATCGCATCGTTCGAATAATGGCGGGCGACCGCTGCGGCTGTGCGCTGGGCATAAACCATTTTTAGCCAGTACAAATTTTAGACGCCGTGCGCGTTCTTGTTGTACTTGGCGCCCTCCTTCAAATCAGGCCTGGTCTCAGATAAACCACATAGCTGTTGTTATAGGTGGCTCCATTCAGCACTCTCCTTCCTATTGGGGCACGTACTTGGAGTCAGATCATGCGTGGGTACGTTGTTGTTTCGTTCTTACTTTCGTCAGACAACGATTCCATCGACAGCACCGACTGGCTGTTGAGAAACTGGCTATATCATCGGTAAGGCATAAGTATCAAGCCAGCTTAGAAAGCAGCAGTTCTCACTCCGAAGATCCTAATGGCTTCTGGACTCAGATTTCATAGGCTATTAATGAAGCAGCTACAGTAGCATGCAGCACGGGGGTACATGGGTTGAACAAACATTAGATTTCGGCGGAGTCTCTGGAGTTGTTAGAAGCCGGAAGAAACTTCCCTTCTGGCGGTTCATGTAAAAGTTCAGGAGAGATATCCGTAGAAAGCTAAAACGTAGCCTAAAGGCTGGCCGCGAGGCTTGTTTAATAGACACTGCGATAACTTTCAAACAGTACAAGCAGTGCTAGACGCTATTTCGTGTTCTGCTAAATATTTCGGAATGCACTTTGCAGCCTCAAAATGTAAAGTGCTTCTGCAAGGTTGCTGTGACTACGTAGATTTAATGTTAGATAATGAATTCATGGAGGTTGTTGACTGGTTTTTTTTTGCCTGTGATGTTTAAGGAATGAGATAGAAACGCGTATCTTCAAGACTAAGATGGTATTTGGTAATTTGGGGGGCACCTATGACAACAGAGAGGTCTCTCTGAAGCTCAAGGGTCGCGTGTACAAGACAACAGTGAGGGTTGTGTTACTTTACGGTAGCGAAACTTGTCCGCTCATCGCATCAGGTGGCAACAGGGAGTAAGTAACGAAGAGATTAAAAAGCAGGTGTTTGGCATTGATTGTCAAACGAGTTCTTTTGTTCACTCCTTACATTTGCGTAGGCTTAGGTGGTCAGGTCATGTACTAAAGGTGCCAGCTAGTCGTCCACCACATCGACCACCCTTTGTCGATGCTTCAGCGGACTGGCACAAGGTGCGAGGTGAACAGCTGATGACCTGGCGTTGGGAGATGTCATTTACAAAGGGGTTGGTCGTGTTTGCCTCTCAGGCCGGGGGCCGCATGACTTTCAGATTCGGTGGCTGGAGACGTTAGGTGAGGTGGTAGCTAGTCAAACTTGGTGGCGTGAATGTTGTTGTTTGACCGAGTTGTCTATGAAGTGAATGCACTTGATGGGAGAGGTGGTTCATGAAAACCGTAAGGAGGCTGTTTTACTGATGACGCCTTACTTTCATTTATAGCTCGGTTGTTTGTTTGCAAGGTGCAGGCACCTTGATGTTCAGTGTTCAAATATAGAAGTGGCTGTTTTTTATAGTTAGGTCCCTTCTCGTTCCCCTCTTTTTTCCTTCCGTCTTCCGATACAGTGTTTGCTTTTTTTCTCTTCATGGCTGTGTGGCAGTTAAGCATCGGTGGGTACCACTGATGTGTTGCCGTCTCTAGTGATGATGATGATGATGATGATGAATCTAACTTGAACTGTGATCGCGAATGAATGAATAATGGTTGGAAAAAGTCGCAAATCAGACAGGCGATGATGTGGTCACAGGCTAAGAAGCCATTGACCGTCATGCTGGTCTCTGTCGGTAGGTGTCAATTGTCATATTGAAGGGTTCATGATCGCTGTTTAAAAAACGCTTCGTGACATGAAAATGTGTTGCAGCCACTGGCGAGCCTCTGTCACTAAGGATTCTGACACCTCTTCCTGACTCTCCTGTTTTTGCTCACTTTTTATTCTTCACACATACTTGCTTATTAATGTCCTACTTTGGGGGCTGATGCCAGTATCGATGGTCATCCGTACCATTAATATCCATGGCACGGCTAAGGACTGAAATTGATGATGGCTACCTACGGCCTTTGCTGCTCACTTCCTTTCCATAAATAATTCTGTGAGGAGGAGTTCCCGCCGGAAGCTACGCTGTTTCAAGCTTAGCAAGTTGTAGCGCATTGAGTAACTCACGATGTTTTCTCTAAGTAGGCGCTCAAGCAGTTCCAATGCTATGCCAATTATGCCGACCAGACATTGGTTTATAGGCATTATTATTTCCCTCATTAGTGACCGACGTTTATTCACCGTCCGCTAATTCACCGGTGGTATCTGTTTTTCAGTAGATTTCGAGAAAATCCTCGTCAGTGTTCACACAAACAGTGAGTGAGTTTTTGTTGGAGTTCATCCATCTCGGCCGTCATATTGTTATAACGAAATTGTATACGTTTACATTGTATTTTGAGTACTTTTGGACACTGCGTTGGTAAATAACGGCGTTTTAATTTGTTTTCAGTTAGGTTCCCTTTGAACAGTTGTTGGAGCATTCCAAGTGTGCTGATTACTCTTAACGGATTCCTCACGGCCCTTTTTCGTTATGCGCCGAAGACAATTATCAGAGTCACAGCTAGACAAGGACTATTTTCTCTCTACTATTGAACAACAAAAGGTCGACGACATAACCCTTAGTGCTTTCTACCAGTCACGTACTTTGACGGTGCTGGCGTGTATATGGCTAGGCTTGGCATATATCGCTTGTTCTAGGTTCGTACTGCACTTTATGTAACATATGATCTTCTTTGCAGATCCAGCTCGTTTTCGCTTGAACAAAATCTTTTCCATGGCCTCATTGCGGTTTACATAATTTTTATTTTTGTATCTGTTATGATCATGCCAAATGGTAAGTCTAGACCTCGGTGGTCTCGAGGAATGGCTTGATGTCCACATCCATATATATGTATCACTTTGATTATTAAAAGCATTGGCGTAGTGCCACAAAACAAAGCAGTCAATGAGGTATCCATGCTTCATGTGATAGCTGTATGTACCCTTGGGCTATATTCCCAAAAAATACACTTTGAGGGTTCATTAAAACATTTCGCAGACAGTCTGATCCATACTATCCGTGTATGGTTGCTGCTGATTGGAAACGATTTTTACGCCATGCGAATAGTAGAATGTTTGAAAATCCACGTGCCCCTTCTAAGGCAGATGGTGAATTGGGATGCGTTGCTTCCGGTTACCTCGAAGCCTATGAACCCCGACCACCAGGCTTTAATCCACCACGGACTGTTAACTGTGTCTGCTTATTTTCCAAGTGAGTTCGCCTGTTCCGCGATTCACCTATACGCGCGAGCGGTTCCCCAGTCCACTGTTGTGGAACACGCTGAGTGATCTCAAGATAACCGCACAGGTCGTCCTGGAACGGGAGAGTTACCGAAGATAAGTTACCCTCCATAGTTTACTGATACTGGTTATTTATTGTACGTATCTGTATTATTCTGGTAAAACCGACGCTTTCCTTACCACTTCTAACACTAATTTAGTCTGTGGTGAATTTAGAATTTACAACACTCCTCTATCTACCGAGGAATCTATTTCCGTTTTCTGATGTTCTCATTCTGTTTACAGTTGCTACTAGGATTCTTGCTTTACCTTTCAAGCTTCTGTGACAGTAAATCGCTCTATTCGTACTAAGCGGGTGGATATTCAGCTAGTGGGCGCAACGATTACACAAAATATTCAGCGACACTACAGTCCGAAAACTTGATTTATATATTCCTGTGAGGGAACAAAAGCATATTGAAAGTGCTGCAAGGCTAGGTGCTGGTTACTTTTTCCTAGTGTTTTTTTACGCAGGTAACGGGTGGGCTAGTGAAGAACTGACATTCTTTTGGGCGGAACGACGTGATAACAGAGATTCTAAGGCTTGTCTAATGTTTTATGGGAGGCAGTTTCAGTGAACACTTCGTAAAGATGTAGAATGGATCAGAGAGAAACCCGTGAACGACATTATCGCACCTTTTGAGGTGAGTAGAAACAGCTTAGTCAACAGGTGAGATTAGTAGGACTCAGCTCAAAATAGAAAAAATTGTGGGAGATACTCAAACTAATAGAACCGTTCGTTAGAAGCTCAGAAAATATTACTAGGGACTGTGAAGCCAATGTGGTAGTATGTAAATCGTAACAAATAATTTTGTAAGGGAAAGACCAGCTGCTAGAAATTTCAGGCGACGAGTAAAAATAGACAGTCGTTCAACTTGGGGCCATACACCAGTAATTTATCATAATCAAAGAGGATTATTAATACAGTTTCAATGTTTGTCAATGCGGTTGATGTATTTCGTTGGAAACTGGTTGAAATATCCCACAGGGCGGTCAACCACCCTGGAACGTTTAGTAGATTCTGTTTGAAATAGTGGGATGGGTATGTGACCGACTCCAACTTTGAAATTTCTGAGCTCCCGGGTGTGCTGATAGAGCTGATACTGAATTTGGGCATGTCTTTTCTGTCACTGGTTCGACCCCAGATGAGACAAATTCCTCACAGTTGTCTTTTCCAAACTAACAAATCTGTCAGATTGCTTGTTCTGTGTTTGTTGATAGTTATACGACTGTTGGTCACTAGTGTTAATCAATAGCATATTGTTGTCGTTGGAGCTGATATCGTTGCTTTTGTTTAGCGATTTTCGTTTGTATGTAAGGTACCTTATAATTACGTTCCAACAGTTGAGTAGTCATTTGACAACTAAGCCGCTAATTAGACTGTTGCTTGCTCATATTACCTGTGAAATTGCTATGGTGCATTGTGATAGTTCTGTTGATCGCATGCGGTGATAATTAATATGCTGTTGTGGTTGTTCCAATCAATTATCTTATCGGTTCTTTCTTCCAATTTCGCGTTCCAATAAAGAGTTGCTTACTTTCATTTTGTTTATATGACACACTGAAAACCCTTAGAGTTGCTGTATCACAAGTAAGTTGGTTGTCATGAAAGATAACATCATCTTCCAAACTCAAATGTCGATGTTGTTTTTGACCATCCTAATATGTGTCGGTTGTCGATTGGCAACTAAAGAGCGCGGCATATTGCATCTTTTAAAAGTCGCTTCGTTCCTCTGCGCCGATTTCCTGATTTTTGACTTCCATTTCTGCTGTGAAGATTTTTTTACAACCTCGCGCACACGTTCCTTAAATACAAGCGATAATAGAAAGATGCGCGTGCAATATCTTCCTGCCAAAATTCACTCAAGCTATGTTTACATGGCTTACTCATTGTGGACTTTTGCATGACAACGGTACGTATGTCACAGATTGTGTCACTGTTACGCTCCTGTACCTATGAACCATGGATTGCACATTTCATCGCTACATGGTTTTGTCGAGCAGTATAGGTGAAAATGGTATTTTTGTCGTTTTTACAGGCTCACATGTTTTATTTATACTAATCAGAGAGAGGGTTTCATTATCAGTTGAACTGTTGTGCTATACGACGAAGTAGTTGTAATTCATGCAAACCGATGGCCGGTTTGAGTGCATGCAGTGAAACAATCAACCTCAGCTGAATTTCAACGGGCGTATTCTTCTCTTCACTATTATCCCACTAGTCCCATCGTTATTAAACTAAGAACGTTAGATCGTTTACATCTTCTCTGTTGGGGGCCCGGGGGTTTGTCTGACCTCTGGATGGAGACACCAGCGAAGCTGGTTACCAGCCGGGATTAGTGATGTGAATGTTGTTAGCGTTTACCTGAGTTATCTCACAAATATCAATTGCATATTGATTATCTGCTTGTCGGGAACCCTGTTCTTTATTTAATTTTAGACGTAGAATATGCGTGACTTTGTTTTTGTCCTTCATCTCCTTTTTATTGCTAGATTAAAGCCTGTTTTCCTCGTGATTTCATAGCAGGTATACGTTGGTGTCTACCACTGAAACCTCCGTTGATGACGATGAGTTACAACTAAACGGTGTCCCATAGTATCTCTGAGTCAGTTACTTAATTGTTCAGATTAGTGCTCAGTCGTTAAATAAAGTCAGTAGGGTTAGTAAGCAGAAAAATGATTTCATTTCGTAATTCTCCAGTTTACTTCGCAATAAACAGACTGACTTAGAATCGTGAACTCGAGCCCAGTTGATTTCGAATGTTTCCATCCAGGCCCTGTAGACCTTTCACTACTTGTCCCATGTGTAATTAATATATTCACACTGCGGCAAGAACCTGTTGGCTGTATGAATTACAACTTCTTCAACTTACGAGATTCGTTCCGGTGACTGCCGGGTTGTTTTTATTGCCGATTAACGAGTTAATAAGGTAGTACAGAGTTCCATTTGTCCAGTTAGAAGGTGACATTTCATTTTGTGCCGTCAACGTTTGTATTTGCCATCAAAACAGTTCGTCTAAGTGCCCAACTGTCAGCACTCCCTGCTACGTTAACCGTAAGCACCATGAGATAACCCGCACTCAGCCCTTGCACTGTAGTTATATGTGTCGACCGTCGATTATGACTGTTAACTTGGCTTTTGAGGTGTTTAAAAGTTCAACCACAGTTTAATTCGTGTTTAGCAAACTTTCATCTTGTCTATATTCCTAACTTTGGACTGTATCTTACATTGTAACAAGTTATCTGTATCAAGTGATCTATTCTACTTAGTAATGATGTTTATCTGCTGATATCGTTTAGAGACTCGGAGGTGTACGCGCGTTTCAGGTCCAATCGTTCGGCTCTATTGTCCGAGTGTTTCGGCTACTACGGTCTACGGTTGATAACATCTAGCTGTTTACAAACTTTTCAGCATTTGGATGCCAACATAGAGTTGGGAACCAGCACGCATCGGTGAGCTGAAACGGACTAAGTATAGAAACGACGTTTCCCTAGCAAAGTTTGTTATCACGATATTTTTACCACCAAATGATGAACAATAAAAAGTTTTTCTAATGCTTCTTGATGCTCACGCTCACACTGACATTCAAAAGTTGTATACATGGACGAAGCAGATTTACGACTTATCAGATGATTGAAAACTAACAGTTTTCCCATACAAACTGAGGTGCGTCATGCCGTGTTTCTGGTTTTACCCTTCCGTTTTTCGGGCTGTGATGTGAGATGACCTGACCGTATTGTAAAAATGCTAAGCGCCGTGTAACATTTCTCAATTTTATTGCTCTATTAGTGAGCCATGCCTACCTCTTCAGTATGTTTTGATCATAGTGGAGGAAAGTGGCTACATTGTCTAGATTGACGTAGCGCCTCGTCTAACAATGTTGTTCAGTTAAGTCGCTTTGTTCCTTGGAACTAGCTTTGTCTTGAAAAGTGATATGTCTAAGATGTGACGACCGTCTGTTTACATTTACATTGTGCACAACTTGATCTGGACGAGCCATCATGCAGGAACTAGATCATACTGCGGGACTGCGAACAAAAAGATAATTTGCTGGTGACTTGGAAACTGAAGAGTTTATTGAGCTAGTTTTTATCTATGCAATCTATGGTGTAGACATAGAAGTGACCATCCACATGTAAAATGAAAAGCGTGTGGATACGCGATTGATTACTTGTAAATCAGTTTGTAGGCCACTGAGGAGTTTTGTTGCAACAGGCGGTATTCATGCCCTACGGAGAAGTGGTCGACCGGTCACATCAACAATAGCCGTTGTGACAATGATGCATTCGCTCTTCCACAATCAGTGAGACTCACAAGGTGGATCACTTGCGTAACTGTTAAGAAATTCGCAGATCGAAGTCTTTGTTGGCCGTTTTTCTTAGTGCCCCTAGTTATTGCTCTTATATTCATTGTGTATATCATCAGCTCAGTGATCACGTAGATAAAGTATTATTCGACACTTTATGGGATTCCCCAACGTTCCTCAGGAATCAAGTTGTAACAGTACACATTAGCATGAAGTGTATAGGACTCATGAAAAACGTAATAAGACCGAGAAATATTATACGTTGCTTAACGCTTTGGCAACACGGTCACATCAGGTGACGTCACAGCCCAGAAATATAACGTTAGAACTAGAAACAAAACAAGACATCTTAGTTTGTATGGGAAAATGGCTGTTTTTCAGTCAGTCACCCGAGAAGTCGTTAATCTGTTCCGTTCATGAGTACGACTTCCATTATCCATCGTTTGCTGAGAAAACCGTCGTAATACCACACTTTCCGGTAGGAAGAACTATTTTTATTTATTCCGTTTGGGACTACCGCTACATGTTGGTTCCCAACCTTATGTTGTCTTTCAAATGCTGAGGAGTTTATCAGTAGTCAGGTATCGGTTGTACACCATGGTGGCCGAAACACTAGGGCGATGGAGCTTAGCGGGCTGACCTGAAACGCGCGTACACTTCCATGCCAGCGAACATGTTAGCTCTTTATTTGAAATTCCCATCAAATGTTTGGAACCCAGATTTTTTTGCGGGTGCTTACTTATGGGGCGATCAACATCTGAAATACTTGGGTTTGTACTAAAAATATGCTTCCAGCTGTGAACCACAATAAGTTGTCTCCTCATTACTTTCAGAGTTGGAATACCTGTTTGTGAGAGTCAGTCAGAGGAAGACTATTATAATCGAAAGGCGAAATTTCCGTGTGGTCACACTGAACTAGGGGAACCGTTAATATTTGATTTCCATACTGTGTTCGTTAGTTAGTGTTCCTTTGGATAACACAGCTTACCGCGCCGGAACTTTGTAATTGTGTGATGCAAGTGATATAATGGGCGCACATTCATCAGTTTGTCTTTCAAGTTTTGGAACAAACCTTCGTCTACCACGTTCGATTGTGTTTACTTCTGTACGCGGTCAACAGTTGCTAGAAGTTGTTCATGGCAAAAATCTCTATCGGTACAATATCCAGATCGTCAATGGTTAACTCCTTTTTACTCCACAACCTCCAGTTCCTAGTTAGTATTCTCAACTTTTTGTTGATTTTAAAAGTCAGCCGAGCAAATGAGCACATTTTCTAAGTCGAGACAGTTTCTCTGTCATTTCCAAGCATAAATTCGATAATCCTGTATGTCTTCGTCCTTATACTCGCAGGTCCGTTTACACGTCCTCACCCTGCCGTTTGGCGTGTTGTTTTTGGAGCTAGTCTGTTCTATTTCTTGTGTTTGGTGCTCACCGTCTTTTTACGTTTGGACGAAGCGCGTCAGATCATCATATGGGTTTATCCGAACCTGAAATACATGAAACATTCCGACATCCTGGATAAAGAATACGCGGTGAATTGCAGTCAAGTGCGTCCTAGCCTCTCGTATTCTCGCATTCGTTATTACTTCTCCGGTGTGCTTTTTGCGTTGTCCAACCGGTTCTTCAAACCGACGTAACTAACTGGGACTCTGTAAAACGTCCTTTAATGTTTGATCCTACTACATTCCGACTGACTGTCAGTACAGTTGCGAATCTAAACAAATAATGCTGGGTTATTTTCAAGCAAAAGTGCTCTTCTCTTCTTCTCGTTCAATCGAACAGCGCACACCGTGTTTACACAAACTCTCCGTAAGCTTGCGTTCCAATCCTCGACGGTCCTCATCAATTTTAGGGTCTAGAGAACAATCGATGTTCCTTTCTGGGGTTCGCTAATTCCACATCTTTAAGATTCATTTTAAACGGTTTTTCTTGCAGCTGGCCGGCATAACTGTTTAAATTTGTACCCACTATTCATTTGAACCATGTCACTCCTGTTGCGTAGGCAGTTTTATTGTCATTGCTATTTGATGAGTATTCTTTGCAATCACTTTGTTCACTTTCCAGTTGACTATTTGACATGTGCAATCTGCTGACTATTGAATAAATGTTAGCGATTTGTCCTGTGTCCGTTAGTCTCTACTCAGTTCAACTAGACCATGTGGTTCCGTTCCGTTGTCTGTGGAGCAACCATTCACTTGCGACGTTATCGAAGTGTGCGTTAAAATGAATGGCTTTGCCAGGTTTGTAAATAATACTTTTGAATGTGTTAACAGACTCGAGAGAATGTTTGTTGAAACAACTTGTCAATTCTTTTACCGCACTTGGTGGTTGCGCTGGCTTCAGGAAATGAAGCATAATGGAAATGAAAAATAAACTAAAAAGAAAAGTCCTCTCGGCGAATTCGATGGCCTTATCTCGGAATGTTTGATTCAGTCCACTAATCTAGGGAGTACCAAAAAATGAAGTGTTCTGTATAGATTCCGTTCGGAGCCACTGATGTGCCTGATACTCAGCAACTAACCCAATCGGGAGTCTCAATGAATATGATTTTGATGATTATCATGACAACTCACATATAAGATATCCGCACCAAATGTAGTACGAATGAAGTTGAATAGTTTGGGCGTCGTGTTTAACATGTTATTGATAAACAGATTGGGAATAACACAACGTTTCGAGTAAGTTGTAATACTCTACGTTTCAACCACCTCGGGTGGCCTTCCTCAGGAGTGTTGACAACACTCCTGAGGAAGGCCACCCGAGGTGGTTGAAACGTAGAGTATTACAACTTGCTCGAAACGTTGTTATTCCCAATCTGTTTATCAACAACTCAGATACCTCCAAAACCATTATGGTTTCTAAAACTTTCCGATTTGTAATCGTGCGTTTAGCAACTAACTTGACGCCTTCTTAGGTCGGCTTCAATCTCAATGTTGCTGAAACCCTCTGCTTTGTCGTGGCTCAGCTTGATAGTACATATGGGGATGATGGATCTTGACTATAACTGGTTGATCGGATCATTTCGTTTTATCGAACTCCGTTTAGCTTGCGGTGAAATCTTCCCTTGTATATCCACTAATCAAAATATCTGGCTACAAAGAAATGTCCATAATCTCACTTTCTCCATACTTTGCACATTTTGCCCTCTTGCCCACATACAGGTCACATTTGCTCGTGTCTACTCACACTGTGACATTTTTGCGGCTGCTCACTTTGTCGGTTGGGTAGTCAAGGCTATTTTGTTGCGACATCGATTGATCGCGTGGACTTTATCTATCAACTGGGAAATTACCGAGGTCAGTACGTTACCACATCACGGTTGACTGCTTTTGTTGCGCCTGCCTCGTGTATTTATGAAACTGACTAGTCCGTTTCACTCGTCCACTTTGCACTTTGTTTGCAGTTTATCTGGTTATCTGGCTTTAGGGTTGCTTTTCATTTCAACGTTCGTCCGATAATCGATTTCACGTTGTACAATACCATCCTTGTGATAAGCAGTTGTTAAACGATACGGTGCAATATTTCGGCTGTCATGAAACCACTTATTCTTCTGGCTTGAATTGAGTAACCTCGTGCAGTGTTTCAGACTGCATAGTTGTTACCACATTGACTAGTAAGTCCATTCTGTTTTCAGTCGCTACTGTCCCTGTTGCATTGCACACTTTTGGTGGGTGCATCATGTAGGCTACGGTGCCGTTCATTAATCTTCTATCAACGTTGCTTAAGTGCGTTTTGCGACCGTCAGCCCATCGCTTGAGCCACTTGCAATAGTCTGGAAAATGTGGTCAGTTCGTCAATGTATAACGTGGTTTCACCAACTAAGGCCTTTTTCTTCAAGGTATGGTCCGATAAGACATAATCGGCCGGCTAGCTGTGATCCACAGGACGATGGCTGCCTATGATTGGATATACTATGTGAAAAAAGTTCTTGCTGGGAGATCTGATACTTCTTTGACACCGTTCATAATTTTATTTGCCCTTTATTTGCGGTGCTTATGCTGTCTTAGGTTTGGTGTTAAATAGATTATGCCTTTACTCTTTGTGTGTTTAAACTTCATGTTACCTGTCCCGTTGTATGATGGCAAACACCGTATTGATTACCGCCTCACTTATGCTGTCTAGTTCAGTGCTAGTCCTGCTTACTAAGGAACTTATGCATGTAGGAGTGTTCACGTTCTTTTATCGTCGTGGATTTATCTCAGTCCACTTTCTTATCTGGTACTGCTCCTTTCTATGTCTTTTGAACTCATTGTCATGCCAGCACATGTAACGGATAGCTCACAATGTCGGCGTGTATTGTTTAAAATCTGTCTATTACTTGGTTTACCTATTCTTCTTTATTCAGATTGCTTTTTCTCACATTCTTCCTAATTTCAACGAATGCTGGTGGGACAGTCTGCTTCTAGATGTGTTAATTTGCAACGGGCTGGGCATCGAGGTTGGCATGCTGTTGTGCAGGTGGCTCGAAATGCGTGATTATCGATGGCATTCCATTCGAGATATCCCTGGAGCACGAGGCAAGCTCAAACGAGCAGTTCTACAGTTTACTCCCAGAAGGTGAATGATACAGTCTTGAGTGCATTTGTCTGTTGCTGCTTTTACACGTATGTTCGTGAACGCAGACTCCCTTTGTTGGGATTTTTTGCTTCCATTTCGAACACCTTTAATCTTAACTTTTAACCTTTGATAAGTGAATTCAACATGTGTTACATTGGCGTCATCCGATTCTCCACGTAACACAACTCCGTCTGGTTTGTTTTAAAGTGATACAGATGTGAAGATTATTCCATGGTGTTGTTTGAGCATCATTCACATTTGTTCCTACATGTGACGCTAGGGTTGATTTTCCGGATGATTACTTCCGAAATAGGCATTAGACCCAAGATTCACTCCTGCTGAAGCTGATGGGTGATACATATTGATCTCGTTGAAAGTTGACTTCCGTTTCACTTTCCTGTGTTGTGATTATGTTAACCACTTCGTCATGGATTTTACATTAGGCGTACCTAACCTGCCACACAGACTTTTAGCTCCAATCTCTTGCGAGTATTAGTCGGAAGTACAGAGTACTCCACTGGCCAACGTGTTTTACAGTCTCTTATATTCGTTTTCCATCCATGTTTCCCCATCATGGTCATGCCAACTCCGGGAGGGGGGGAGCGAGGGTCCCAAGGATGGTATGACGAAAAACATAAGTCAAAGGCGCTGCATTGGCGCAGTTGAAATGCTGAATTTTCGACATCTAGTTTACTTGAATCGGTACGACCGAGACGTCCTGTTGCTGAATTATCGCATTTTAAACCACTCGCACAGGTGTTTTGCTATGGCATTAAGATTAGCTGCAATAGTTTTGTGCCAACCTGAACAAATGATGTATACTTAAATTTCCCTGGCTGAAATCATTGGCTTAAATGTGTTCAGTGTAGGTGGAATACGAAGTTTGTGGGGTGCACTCATCTTTTCTGTACTAACCCTGTAACAGGAAGACGGACCGCCGTAAAGACACGGTACTCAACTTTTCGATGTGTAGCTTGCTGTTATCCCTTTAGTGTGACTAACCAGAGCGCACCTCAGTCCGCCAAATTCTGTCAGTCTTGTTCGCATAGGATTGTACATTGTCATTACGTAAGTGTTCCATATTGATCGTTTTAAGGGACTTTTTGATTAAATTAACCCATATTCGGATTTGACTACTCAACGTAGAGCGTATATTAACCGTCTCGTCATGAGCTGTTCTCATATAAAGGATGACCGAACTGAGTAAAACTTGTTACGTAATGCCAGCCCGGCCGATTGGAATCTTGTTTTAACTCTCCTTAATTGATAAACGGTGACCGGTGGTTACTACTCAGGGAACAATTGATTTTATCTTCAGAAGTTAGTCGAACCGTTGAACGGTTGAGGTTCAATCAGAAGTACTCTGTTAACGTCTATGTATCATCATTCCACCAGCATAGCTCTTTGACAGCGAGCTTTCTAACGCTTGTGGTGGAAATAGTTAGAACTTTTGAGAATGACCAAAAATGACTATTCCCATGTCTTGTCCAACGATGTTCTTCTCAATTAGTGACTGTTTTGAGGGCACTTTACAAACACCAACATTCTACCGATAGGGAGACTTTGGTATCAGCTAAATACAGTTGGTGTTTTTGATGAGGATGACCTGTCGTAAACGTATACTCAGGAATCAGTTGTAGAAAGTCTCGGAAACGGAGAGAGGTTGTATTGCGTGAACAGGTGCAACTTATCTTACCAAATCGTTAAACAAATCAGCTTTGCCAGTTGACCCACGGTATCTTTACATGAGGCACTTTATGGGGCGGTAAGAGATATGCTAAACTCACTTATGAAATGTGAAGTCCAATAACGGTTAAGAAAATGGAAAAGAGGTTTGATTAGCGTTATAATCTCAAACCGCCAATACTTTCCGTCTGTCAACTAAATGAGAGTGCTCACATGATGAATGTTCACTTCCTGAGCTTCGTTCAAATTTTTGGTTCCACAAAAGCTTCTCTTACATGACGTGATCCTTAGACACCACTCAACGAAAATGTATTCACTGAGAACCCATATACTTCACTGCAAACAAGGTAGCTTTTTTGGTGCATTCGCGCATCCGTCTTACAATAGAGCCAAACGGCATACGAAACTTTGGCTCTGGCACTGTCACAATGATGATGTTTGGACTCTGTGACTACTTAGTAGCTAAGACAACCTACTCTTCCATTTATGCACACCGTTTTCTCGACAAGTAATCTACTACCATTGTTTTACTCACTTTGGTTACTTGAAGGCTTCGTGTTTGGATAGACACGCCAGAGTTCGTGTTTCTAATAGACGGTGATTATTTACCCGACCACATATCACTCTGTGGTGTTGATCAACTTGGCTTCATTTTCGTTTAGCCGTACTGAAAACGTTCACCGGATAAGCACGATCGTTCGTATATCGTAATCTGGTTATTCGATTGCGTCACCGATCAGTCACGGTGTAGTAAGTGTCATTGCACGTGACGTGGTGTATGACAGACCCCGACCGCAAATGTGAAGTTATTCACGTCCAGCGCCGGTAAGGTGCACGATAACAGAACGAATAACGTTCGCAACTTCTGGATAAGCCTGATTAGAACAAGATTGATGCGTAGAGAGTGATACGAAACGTTTAAGTAATATTACGACTATTTCTTTCGTTCTTACTAATGTCAGGTGCGCACCAAAAAACATGTAGCCAGGTTACTTTGGGCTTAACATCAAGGGATTATGATGAAGTTGATGAAAACTCGCTTACTGATGTTTTTCTGCTGCTTCTCGGTGACTGTTGAACTCATCATTGAAGTTGCGTTACATACGTATACGCACAATCCGACCACTTATTAAATATTGCTTATAACGGTATGTCGGTCTAGTTGTACTTCAGAATTGCTATTGTGAATTTTGGTGCGGTTTTCATGGTTTTGCCAACATCTGTTCCACTTCAACTCCTCCACAGTTGGACCTACACGCGGTGGCTTCATCGGGACTCGTCTATTCTGCGTAGCTTTCTGCTCAGTCAGTTGATGATTGTGTGGCAATTGGCCGAACTGAATTCATTTTTCCTGAAACACGTGTTTATTGTTAAACCGAGCCATCCGCTAACTATGTTCCGAGTATGTCTGATCACGCTGATGTCAGCTCCTGCTATCCGGTAAGCAATGGACTCTTTGTTATGCTAACTGTTTTTATGCTATTTTTCGTCTCATGCTTTGACACCCTTCGTTAATAATGCCTAAAGGTTTGGTGGCACGCGACGTTTTATTTCTCGTCTTTTCGCCTTTGTCCGGTAAGCCTTCTGCGACGCCGCAGCAGTTCCGATCTGGTAGGTTGTCAACCAAAGTTACTTCGGTATCTTTGTAAGTTCCTGTTGGACACACCAGTTTCATTGCATTTTTGTGTGCTGCCTTACGTTTTCTTCTCACCGACCTTGTTTAACACTACTGTATAGGCATCGACACTATGGGATGTACCTGATAAATTGCAGTGAAATTTGACACGATTTTTGGCGTGATTCTGAACGGCATTTTGCTAGTCCGAATCCGAACTTCGCAATGAGATACTATCTCGATCGGCACGTACGATTCTTGAAAGTAGATAGTGAAGGAGCAATCCTCGTCATATGAATTTCGTGGTTTTCAAGTGTAACAGTCAATGCTGATGGTGTCAACGCTCCACTGGAAGGGGTTATAGGCGTTTATCTTTCCTCTGATCGCCTAATCAGTCCGTAAACCCGAGTCAAGTTAGTGATATCGATCTGGCCCACTAGGTTTTGAGGTGGCAATTTTGAATGTAACATATCCTGTCAGCATGATCAGCTTGGTGCATATCCAAGAGCACCGCACTGTCACAAGGTCCATTGTGCTATACGCCGGATGTGCTCTGACTTTTTCCTTATTTTGTCTAATTTACGTTTATCGCTCCCGAGGTCTGGACTTCGCGAACTCGTGTCTTCATGGCATCTCAGTCTCACGTTAATGTCTTTCTGTTATAATTTCTGTCCACTTCGTAACTTTCATTCGTACTTAGTCCACCTGATTTTGTCGATTGAGCTGAGCCTTGAAGTCGATTGGAAAAATATACATATTGAGAGTGCAGGTCGAGCGGTTCAGTATTGTCACTGGTATTCTCACAATGTAAGGTAATATCACTTCAGTCCATGTATGGGCTGCTATCTACTTTACCTGAAAGGAACAATTTGTTTTTTTAGTTGTATCGCCGCTGGTCCAGTCTAGGAAGACTGACCGTAACACTATTTACTCACATTATTTCCTCGTTGACAAGGTCGAACATTCCAAACTGATTGTGCCCACTGGTCTATCGGTACAGCCTAGTATGAACACTCAGACTGTTCCACAATATTGACTGCCCACTCGCCTAACTTTGATCCTTCTGAACACTTTCAAACTCATCTAGATCAGGACTACAAAATCGCGGTCGTTTTCGCCGTTGAGAGGACAGCAAATAAATGACGGGCTTATCACATACTGGTAGAAAGGAGTATACAGCACTCTTCACCAAATGCACCAACTCACCGTTCGTATACAAGAAATCCGAACAAATTCGTACTACTTGTTTTTTTTGCTCAACCGTGTTCATTCAGACGAAGTTGTGTGAAATCGGCGTCGGGTTGCGTAAAAATTCATAAAATGCAGAAGTACTGGCGTGCTCTAATACTTAGCTAGACCAATGAACGAATGCCTGTACTGAGGAGTGTAACGAAAGCGAGTGTCATACACTTTTCATGTATTTCTCGCACTGAGCGTTGCTAGTTAACCTTACCCATTTGGTTGTCTTAGAGTGTCTAAGAGAGTCTGAGAGTCCATTTCAGACCAGCCTGCTACAGTGGCCAGAGCCAAATGACACTTGTATATAACCCTCACCACAAGTGGCTTGTGCTGGACCACTTGCGATTCCAATCACACATCTAGTGTAAATCCGAAAGAGTACGACGAGGAGGCGTGCGGGCAGAGGTGTTTGTGGTTCAGCCGGTCAATGTTGGTTAGCTAGTTAGTAGGTCAGTGTAAAAGTAAAATCCATATCTCTTGGATACAAAAAATAGAGACTCCGATTGTAAGATCAAAACTGGTAAAGATAATCGAAAATGTAAGACGAGAAGTAGTTCTGTATAGAATGAGGCAAAACAACAAAAATGTTGGGTGGGTCCGAAAGTCAAACGAAACCTTCTTTGTGCAATGCGTAGAAGAGGCAGGGTAGAAAACTAGTGGCACCTAGGTTTCTGGAAAGAGGAGCAGATGACTTATTAGGCGACGGTGGTCGTTAGTTGATATGAAGAAAAAGTATCTATAATCTCTTCGTTGACAGTGTGCTATGGATTTTTGGTGATCTATCAATCCGAAACGGTTACCGCACTCGCAGCCGTATTCAGTGTATCGCCATTTAGACACGTCACCACGAAATGTGCCACCTGAAGTTGATTTACGTACCGCACGCTTTAATTCGCGGTCACACATTTGTTGCTCATTAAAACTCCGGACGCCTGTCTACGTCATCCGCATCCAGGTGTCACGGCTGCTGATCTCCAGGATTTCGCTTATCTGCTTACACTTGCTCGCATAGCAGTTGCTTCGTAACCTAGTCGTCGCCAATTCGACGGACGTGACCTGGCCAACTAATCTGATAGAGTATCTGCATTCATTCCATGCTGTCTTTGTCTGCCAACAGAAGTACCTCAGTGTTCGAAACTACGTCTGATGATCAACTACCCAAGTTGCGCCTTAGAAGATGGAAGCGGCTCAGTTATCGCACATTCCATTGATACAGTACCCGACCTTCACTGCCATACAGCAGCTTAGGCAACACCACTGGGTGACAAAAAACCAGCTTAGTTTCCGTTTCAAAGATTTGGTTATTCTAAACACGTCTTTTAAATGCCCGAAAGCAACAGTAGCCTTCGCTACACAAGCTCGCAACTGGCTGTCCACGGATGGACCTGCCGACAGATTGATACTCAGATAGCAAAAGTCTGTACAGCTATCCACAATATCTCCATTGGTGTGGATTCCAGGTATAGACACAACACCTCTGGCCAGGAAAGGTTGAAAGAGAATGCCACATGTGTGTTGATATCCAATCCAAATCTGGGTACTAAATAGGCTTTGGGATACGACACAGCCTTGCTTCCTACCAGTGGCAATGCCAAAATCATCAGGTCGATCCACACGACTGCACCTTCGCCTTCACATTCTTTTGCGACATTCTAATTGAATTGGCGGACTTACCTAGACATCCAAATTTACCATGCATCGTCCACAATATTTCACGGCTCACGAGATCAAACGTTTTAGTGAAACCCACAAAGTGATCGATCATACTGCGGCCGGTTGTGTTCACGGCACTTCTTCTGGACCTGCCGACCGGCGAACATCACGTCGATCGTACTGTGACTCGCCAAAAATTCACACTGCCTCCCAGGAACAATAGTCTCTAAAATTTTCACTTTGAGTCGGTTCAGTGGGATTGTTGCCAGGATGATTTCAATGCAGCTCAACAGAACGATGCCCCAATAACTGTCTGTGTTTAGCTTGCTACCCCTACCTTCAAACAAAGGTGCGATCAAAGTGTCTTTAAACTCTTGGGTTATTGACTTGTACTCTCAAATAAAGTGAACCCGCCGGAGGAAAGTACGTTCCAAAACTGATCCGCCAGGCTCCAAAAGTTCTCCTGTCAACCTATCGCCATTCACTGTCTTTCCGTTTCGCAGCTGTCCAGCAGTCCTCTGCACATCTGCTAAATTTGACGTGAGAGAAAGTGAAGCTTTGACATCTTGTTTCGGGCAAGCTGATCACGGTCACTCAGTCAATGGCAACCGGCCGATTTAGTGAACAACCAAAGTGCTTGCACCAGAATTTAATGATATCCTCTGGCTGAGTGGACGAAAATCCAGCCTCCGCCAATCAGTGTTTCAGTAGATAGGCCAAAATTGTCATAAGTGAATAGAACTCCTTGTGTATTCAGTGGTTGGCGTAGCCGTGCATCAACTTACCTTGTTTTTTCCACCAATCGCCTTTGATTCCGCGAAGCCGTTTGGCGAGTTGATGGCGAAAGTTCCGGAATCCGGCTCTTTTAGCTGCACTGTTTGGATTTATTGCAGAAACAGCACGTTATTCATTGTTCTCTCATATCAAGGTGGTAACAGGCTCGTTGGGTAGATAGTTGAGTGCAGTCGGATAGGTAGTTGCTGACACTCTTAGGTGTTTATAATAGGGAACCTCGGTGTAGCACCCCGACCGTCCAGTGCTGCATCAACCCTACAGCGCACGCACAACCCATGCCTCGACGGATGGTTTCTTGAATTCCCGTCGTCACTGGGACTTGTCTGAGCGATGCCTGTTGTGGGATTCATGTTTGAAGGATCATTGGGGGTAGGGTTTAGCTGCAGCACATTGTCGCCCACCTACCCTGCAGTAAACAGCATCTGAAAGGACCCGTTTCATGCCAGTGCAACGGTTGAGACAGTATCTCAGTTGGTTTATGCTGTGGACAACACGCACATGGCTGGCGGCATCCGGTTCTGATTAGCCTGTCACAATGACCGAACCCAAAAGACGCTTGCGTCCAACAATCACCCGAATTAGTTTGCACCGTACCACTTACGGTTCCACTAACACACCGCGTGTCGAGTGTAAACCCGAAGAAATAAGACCAGAGGGCGTGTGATTGAGACCTTTGTGTCCAGCCGGCCAATGCTGATTAGCCAACTCATAGACTAGCTCGAAATTGAACCCCCCATCTTTCGGGATATAAACAGAGAGAGACTGCAATGATAAGATCTACACCGAGAAAACAAACTATTGAAATATAACGCAAGAAGCATTCCATTATAGGGGTACATGTTTACACACACACACACACACACACACACACACACACACACACAAGTGCACCGGACCACGCGGTCAATGCGTACTGTGGGTCCGAGGTCAAAACAATAGTGCTGAATAAAATAAACATTCAAACAAAACAAGTCGCTATTGACCTGTGCCACTTTGATAAGGGTTAAATAAACAGACAAATGGAAAAAGTAGAAACCTGGAAAGCGGAGCTTTTGATACGTGGTATGCAAATCAGTACAGCATATAATGTGCAACGTATAAAATTAGTCCTGGTCATGGTACGTTAGAACACTTAGTTTTGTCATACAGTGGGATCGAGTAGGTGATGACATTTACACCTTGACAGGCAACGCACCTCTACAATACAAAGTCGGTATGAAAATAGTGGTGGCTGCATAGTTTAAGTTTTGATTGAGAATCAATTATCCTCCTCCTCATGTACTCGCCACATCCTGTGCCGATTGTGAAGAGAGTGCGATCTAATATTCTTTGTTATTTCATGGAGGACAATCTGGATGCAGCCTGCAGTGCGTTTGTGAGTCTGGTGAGTGGCTGCCGAATACAGTATTCACGGATGGCATCACTTCCACAGGACTTCGATAAAAATCCACATTATGTTGAGCCGTGTAGATCGTAGGACTGGCATGTATTGGATATGTTTTGAGCCACTCACTAGCAAAAGAAGACTGGGGTAAATATCGCTGAGGTTCCCTATTATAAACAACTCACCTAAGAATGTCAGCAACTACCTATCCGACTGCACTCAACTATCTACCCAACGAGCCTGTTACCACCTTGATATGAGAGAACAATGAATAACGTGCTGTTTCTGCAATAAATCCAAACAGTGCAGCTAAAAGAGCCGGATTCCGGAACTTTCGCCATCAACTCGCCAAACGGCTTCGCGGAATCAAAGGCGATTGGTGGAAAAAACAAGGTAAGTTGATGCACGGCTACGCCAACCACTGAATACACAAGGAGTTCTATTCACTTATGACAATTTTGGCCTATCTACTGAAACACTGATTGGCGGAGGCTGGATTTTCGTCCACTCAGCCAGAGGATATCATTAAATTCTGGTGCAAGCACTTTGGTTGTTCACTAAATCGGCCGGTTGCCATTGACTGAGTGACCGTGATCAGCTTGCCCGAAACAAGATGTCCAAGCTTCACTTTCTCTCACATCAAATTTAGCAGATGTGCAGAGAACTCTACCCACAGTCAGCTAATCTAGTCTGATTGTAGTGTCGGCCCTGTGGTGTGCCCGTTCACTCACCCGACCCAGTTAGGGGGCGCAGTCGCTGAGCCAGTCCTTTGGTCTGGACTCCGCATTTTGGCGCCGGGACGGAGTTCCGCGTCATGTGGTATACACCACTCGCCTGTTGTGGTGCCGGCCCCTAAACATTAGTGCGTAAATGCCCATTCTCACTGTGGCCTGGTTGTCCACGCACTGTTCTTGAGTAAGCTTGCAGGGTACCACAACACATACTTGGTTATTGATGTCAACATGGAGGAGATCTGTCTTCTCTTGTTGGTTGGGGGGCGTGCAGTATGATTTGGCTTGTTTGCTTGACCACGATACGAACCTAATGCCGGTACTTGTTGTTGTTATGTTTGCTAGAATTCGAAACGATTGCATTGTTTTCCCATGATTACTCGTAGTTCGACGGATTATGTCCTTTGGGATGTTTTCAGATTTACTGGATTACTTGGCTGGCTATCAAACAGTAGTCATCATTTTTACATTCCTTAACATTTATCATATTGAAAGCGATGTAACCATACCGCTGCACACATCCAACATTTGCAACCTGCCACACTTATACGGATGCTTTCTAATGTCATCTCGTACTATTCAGTTGTGGGTTTCTGTTTCCAGCCAATACTATCTTTACGTCATCGATCCACATGTAAAACGTGTCGGTTCACAACTATGGCTCTTCATGTGAGTTTTGATTGGTGCTGGACTTTTTCCTTCATCTGTGTCTTCAAAGTGTTTGCGTTTTCGTATTTGTCCAAGTAATACATTGTGTTGTGTTGTTTGCATTAGGTAGCAGGCATTGTTCTCGCGCTATGATAATCTGGTTTGATCTCATTCTGTTGGTTTGGTTGTTGCGAAACACTCCGTGACCAGTTTTCTTACTATGTAACCCGAAATCCGCCGATTTTCACCTTTTTGTTTTTCAACTCACAACCTATTTCATATTGAATGCACGATCCAACTTTGTCCGTAGTACTTCCGGTCCGCAAAAAACGAGAAATGAACGGCTCTGGTCAGCCCAATTCGACTGCGAGCAACAATTAGTCATTTATGATGCAACCTTGCTCTTTCTATAATGGCCTACGATGATTTGAATTGTACTGAAGTGATTCCGTTGAAACAGAAGTGACGATGTAACAAGCAAATGCTTTCAACCAGCTTTTCTGAGCGCAATATAGTTACAGAGGTTTCATCACAACCTGTCGTAAGACAACAACTTCATTGAATTTACCTTTTACTTAGCTCTACTCACTTCATTTACACTTGTAAACCGTTTGGCACACTTTTTCTACCGAACAACACAGAGACAAGATCGCACAAGCAAGAATCTTTTTCTCTACTGTAACAACGTATGAACCTATGTACAAAACACATAACTGTGGAATGAACGTTAACACATTATCACACGAGCGTTTGAGCATCGGTGACTTGTGGACTGGTAGCTGGCTTTCGTAACTGACTTCGCAGGATTGCTCCTGGAAAGATTTGTCTGAGTGATCGGTGACCGCGGCCGCTTACTTGTTTCGCTGCAATGTCTTTTAAACAGAACTCGTACAGGTACCAATTTCTTTTCAACTCCACGCGTTTCCTCATGCGGAATTTTGGCAATCATATTCGTAGAAATGAATCGTTTTGGCCAACCATCACCTGCCAATCGTATAAGTGAATGAGAGCGGCATATCAAGTTTGTCTCTCGAGCTGGAACTCTTGCAACTCACAGAGTTGACCGTGAAAAATGTTGGAAAAGATATCTGCTAATCGAGTTCAGTGGCATGAATGCTGCCGTTGTTTTAGTTGCCTGTAAAGCAAGGGAATTTAGTGAAGTGGAACACTGAAAGCGATAAGGAACTTGTTTTGAAAGTTCTGTCTCACTTTCACTTGCATTTCGGTGGTTTAAGTGCGAATTGTAAACACCCTGATATCTAAGTTTAGACGTAAGTTCATGTTACCCCCCCCCTTTTGCATCTGAACTGGGGTTTGCTCTTCTCGTGGTTGTATGACACGTAAGATTTTCCATCACTGATGTTTTGCTACCAATGATCATAACCCACGCGAACTGAACGAGCAAGATTCCACGTAACAGTTCACGTGACCTTCACAAATAGGTTAGACACTAATGAAAATTGTTTGGGTTGGCCGCCATTCATTGGCCGATACCTAACTCATTCTTTTCGCAATGATAGCGTTGTCAGGCGTTAGGTGTTCGACCCTCCTGTCAAGTATTAAGATTGGAATTCAGACCAGAAGCCGTTAGTTGGAAACTTACATCCACGGAGTCACTGCCGATCATGAGTGTCGTTAAGTTTGAAACCTGTTTCAAGTTCCGACCTTCTTAACCATATCCAGTGTGGTATTGAGGCGAAAAGTGGCTTGACGTGTTCATACCGACATGGCGACAAACTTGACCGAGCAGTACAGTGGCTGGAGCCGTTTTTTGTCTCAACGGTAGAGGGGAACAATCCGGATTTTTTTTACGGCCTGGCGGTAAAGGGAAATGGGATCAAATAAGAGTAGATAGACACATAATTGTATGTAGGCGTGCTGTTGATTGCGGCAGAATTCCATTTTGGAGTACGCTTCTAGCCACCAGTTTGGGTGTTCACAGTAGGTGACATCTGCCAACTTTACTTGACAGAACCATCAGGATCCTTACATCTCACAACCATATTTATCTAATCAGTTGTAGAGACGAAGTGAAAACAGTTTTTATCGCTATGCTCGTATAACGGGTAGCCTAGCGGTCTGGTGCCCAGAATCGCCTTCTTGATTCGACTGTAGTTCTATGGGTGGTCCATAATTATGTTTCTCAGCAAGGTTTCATCTCCGATTCTGATGCTTCATCCAACTATGTTAACGTTTTCTGTTGTACGTTAGTTGGCGACACTAGCGACTGCCAGAGCAACGACTAACAGTTGAGGTTAATCTGGAAATTAGAACAAGCTTATGGATTTGCTGTGTCAGCAAAAGAGTGGCGATACTTCAACTGTTCCGGAGAAATTTCTCGCTGTTTGAATGCTCGATTCCTGGAGTCACCAACGGCATACAAAAGAGAATCGCCTTGAAAAACAAGTGCATTCGCCTTGTCTGAAATTAATGCGCGAAGGTTCCATGTCTACAGGTCACAGGTGACCTTATAGTCAACGATTTTTGAGACGTGTAACAAAAAGCCTGATTGGTTGATCGATATCCAGTCAGAATATTTTCGAAGCCAATAACTCTGGGGCATTTTATCTAAATTGTGACTTTAGATTTGAATTCTGCGGTCAGATTCATTCCATCCTAACGCCTCCCATTTGAAAACAGCTTTTGTGTTCGAAGTATGGGATTGGTATAAGACCTATTTGGCATTCATATGCCACCTGCTCGGCGTCTAAATAGAATTTGGCTGTCTCTGTTGGTGTCGGGCTATCCAGCGGATTCTGTAAGCAAGCAGTATTCAGCAGCACGTTCCAAAATAGTCACTGCTTTGCGCTCGTTAACTTCGGATAGCTGGATGGTCCTATTTGAACCTACTGTTTTAGTAGTCTGGAGGTCAGTACAGCTTCTGTAGATCAGGTTGTCCATGCTTTCTCGCACTCTATTGCCTCCTGAATCGTTTATCCATTTTTTCGTTCCCAACAGACTTTGATGTTGCCATGGACCGAATGGCATTGGGGTGCATTCGGATTCTCTGATTGAACATTACTTCCATCGGTGACACTTCCTCTGCCGACTCTTAACAACGTTTCCAGAATCTCTGACATAGTTCCCTCTCATTTTGGCCATTTGTTATGATAGCGTGAAAGTGTATGCGTTCTGCTTGGCCATTTGACTGAGGATATAAAGGTGGTGATTATGTTTGATTGCTGCAGTTTTTGTGATGGAATTCAGTGAAGAGCTGTGGTGTGAACTGCGTGCCATTGTTTATGAACCAGGTATCTGTACTCTCAACTCAATCTAGTGTGTGGCGTAATTGTTGTATGGTCGTCTCCGAGGTTGTGATCTACAGCATGAAAACCCTAGACCATTGGAGCCAAACGACCTCGGTGATAACGTAGTTTTCACCATTCACTGATCCCTACGAGCTCTGATCACGTGGCCGTCGGGACCGACCAAGTTCGTAGTAGAGTTCTGTATGTTGATTTCAATGCTACTGTACGCCTCAAACAGGCACAGCTCAGTTGTTTAAGTTTGCCTTTCATTCCAGCCCGTGTGTGTAACTGCGCATCTCCTTCGTACAATTGGTCTCCAGGTGTCCAGCATAAAAATGTTGGTTCCCACAGGCACGAGGTCAATTTGGTATGATCACACGTTCTCCGAATAGCATGTAGCCTTTGGAGACTGACAAGAAAAATTCCACGTTGTGACCTTCTGAAGCCACCTATGCAAATCAGATGAGCCTCTACATGCGATCATAGTCACTGATCCTCCAGAGCATATGATTCCGCTCGACGGCATCCTGGACCATTTCCGTGTCTAATGAGAGGACACAAATGGTTTCTGCTAAGGCTTTCTGTTGGACGATATCTTTGAATTTGCTGGACGATGTTTCATTGGGGCTTGAAAGCGTATGTGCTTATCTGATCAACGTTGTAGACAAGTACTTGACTCGAAAGTCATAATTCAGCAACATTGTGATCTTTCTTTGTAGTCGGCTTTCAGTGTAAACGAGAACGCTCTCTCGATCCAATTAACTCCAGTAGTGGCTTACGATTCTACGACAGCGTTAAATGACGTTCGAAACACATACTTTAAAGTTTCCCTAAAGTTTCTTTTTCCCGATCTATCCGCAATTCTTTGGGCTAGCGATCGGATTCTTGGCATCCCAAGCACATCATATCTACTGGAAATTGTGTGAGAGATCACTGCATCGATCCCATGAGTTAGTGCATCAGCCTAGACTAGCATGTTCAGCTTTTGGTCGTAGTTTATCAGGTGCCTATCTGTGGATTGCCGTTCTTCGCTCGAAAATTTATTTCACTCTAGTGACCAAGACCAAGTTTCATCCTGTGTCAGGTGATTGCACGGCGGTTGTCGGATGCGATTCATGTCCGACAAGAGCGTGCATCAATGATGTGGCCCAAGAATGATGGTAATGGAGAGAAGCCGGGTGGTGCGATCCGTTTGTTGGTGGCCTCTGGTTTTGACGGCTGTTGTTTTTGTCTATGATGAGCTGCAAGTATCTAATGAAGTGTATGACAGCCTTCACTTGTTCATTTGGATATGAAAAACATAATCGTGAATGTGGCTTAGGATCTTGTCCAGCCCTGTCATGAGCTCATCAGCGTCCGACCCTGCCAGGATGATTTCGTCCAGGTCTGCATTTGTCTTTCCTATGCCGGTGAGCGTCGTCTCCATTATCTCCTGTAAAACTGCCGGAGCGGTCTTACCACCAAACTGGAACCGGATATACGGAAACAGTCCACGATGAACGGTGATCGTTAATAGTTTCTTGGATGCTTCGGCAAATTTCACCTGTGAGTATATGCTGACGAGGTCCAGTTTGAAAAAAGGTGTGTCACCGTTTAGCCTTGTAAGTAGGTCTTATACGAGGGCTTGCGGATGTGCAGCATGTCGTTGAGACCCTTGGAGACGTCAGCACAGAAGAGAACGGCACCGCTTGGTTTTCGACCATCATCATAGCAGCGAAGAGCCTGTCCAGAAGGTACTATGGCTCGGGCTGCCGTTCACCTCAGCAGTAACGTGGAGTCCTATGGAAGAAAACGTTACTAAAAAGGTTGAAAATTAATGAAGAAGACTAGAAATGGTATGGATGCAGGCATGCCATTGACTGCGGCACATCGCCATCTTGGATAGCTTTTCTATCCAGCGATTTCTGTGGTCACGAGGATTTCAACCAGGCAGGCGACACCTACCCACTTTTCTCAGTAAAGCAGTCAGGGTCTTCATGTCTCATGACCACGTTGTTACTTGACCACCACGAGGTTTCACCCAACTGTTGGTGGTCTGAGTATATGGTTTGCGGTGTGGTAAACGCTCAGTTGGCACTCACAAGATGCCGGCGTGGACCTCCTACCTGGTGAAAGACTGACTGATCTTGATTATGCTGACGACAAGGTGTTGCTGATCGACAACTTTCAATCGGCACAAGTAATGCTAGACACTATTTTGCGTTCTGCTAAATACTTCGGAATGCGCTTTGCAGCCTCAAGATGCAAAGTGCTTCTGCAGGATTGCTGTGACCACGTAGATTTGATGTTAGATAATGTAGTGATGGAGGTTGTTGACCGATTTGTATACCTGGGAAGCTGCATCAGCGTCGGCGGCGGATGTGTAGGAAATGAAATAGAAGCGCGCGTCTCTAAGGCTAGGGCGGTATTCGCTAATTTGAGGCATCTCTGGAGACTGAGGGGTATTTCTCTGAAGCTTAAAGGTCGTGTATATAAGACAGTGGTGAGGGCCGTATTACTTTACGGCAGCGAAACTTGACAGCTCCGAGTAGAAGACGTGAACCGTCTTCAGGTATTTGACCACCGATGTCTGCGTTCAATCGCTCGTATCGGGTGGCATTAGCGTGTAAGTAACGAAGAGGTTAGGACGCGGGTGTTTGGTAGTGATTGTCAAACGAGTTCTTTTGTTCAATCCCTACGTTTACACAGGCTTAGATGGTTAGGTCATGTATTAAGGATGCCAGCCAGTCGTCTTCCACACCGAGCACTGTTCTCTGACACTGTGACCGACTGGTGTAAGGTGCGAGGTGGGCAGCTAATGATCTGGCGTAGGGAAATGACGTCGTTCACCAAGGGGTTGGCCACTGTAGATCGAGTTCGTCTCCCGGGCTGGGGCCATCGCGGCTCACAGAGTCGGTGGTTGGAGACTCTAGGTGAGATGGCGGCTAATCGAGTTCAGTGGCGTGAATGTTGTCGTTGTTTGTCCGAGTCGTCTGTGAAGTGAGTGTATTTAATGACGGGGGGGGCAGTGAAAGCCGCAAGGAAGCTGTCTCGCTCATGACGCCTTACTTTCACTTGCGGCTCGGTTGTGTTGTTTGCAAGGAGTAGGCACCTTGATGTTGAATGTTTGAATATGGACGTAGTCATTTTCAGTAGTTAGGTCCCTTCCCGTCCCCTTCTTTTTTCCTTCTCTCTCTCTTCCTATGCAGGGTTTACTTTTTCTTCATGGTTGTGTGGCAGTTAAGCATTAATGTGAACCACTGATATATTGCTGTCTATGATGATGATGATGATGATGATGATGATGATGATGATGATGATGACACGGAGCACGTGGCCCAAATGTCGCATGCTGTGTAACGTGATTAGTTGACCAATTAATCGCGCATCCCAAGCGATTTTGCATACGCACAGGCGAGCGGCTGTGTTGCTCACGCCATCAGTCCACTTAATGTGATCTGACTGGTGGGGACAACGATGGTCAAATGCAACAAGTCGGTTGACATCTTCGTTACGGACAGCCGACGTTTCCGAGCCAAAGAGCAAAACGGTACTTACATAAGCATTATACATCCCTCCATTTGAGCGAAAACCGGACTTCTTTTAGACACCATAGATGATGTGCGCCTTCGCTGTCCTCGTTGTTATCTCCTCAGGAATATTACAAGCTAACAATACAGTGCTGCCTAAGTATGTGAAACTGTTCACAGCCCCGAGTGGATTACCTGCAATGAAAAAAGTAGGAGTGGAAATGTCCCAGTCTTGAAGCATCACTTCACACTTTGAAGGTGTGAAGCACGTTCCAGCCCGGTCACTCATCTTGCTCAGCATCGTCTACACGTTTTCGGCAGGGGGGCTAAGTAAGACATTGTCGTCCGCATACTCCAGATCAGTCAACCGAGCGCCAGGAAGAAGCTCAATGCCAAGCTCACTGGACCCCTCGAGCACACTCTCCAAAATGTCGTCCATGGTAAAAATGAGCAAGAAGGGAGAAATCGGACACCTTTAACGACCACTACCAGAAGTGATGAACACTTAAGACAGTTGTCCATAAGCATTCACTCTGCTTACAGAGTGATCTTACCGTGATCTCAACAGATTCACGTATTTCCCTGAAAGTCTCTTGCGAAGAAGGCAGCTCCAGAGAACATTACGAGCAACTGAATCGAAAGCAGCCTTTAGGTCTAAAAACACCACGATCGTCGGATGCCTATATGAATGCCGATCGGATCGGAATACTGTCTGTTTTGCGCTTATCCAACTTAGTTAGCCGAGGTAAAATGAAGCTAGTGGGTAACTTGGACGCAACAAACACTAGGCTGATGCCTCTGTAGTTGTCACGCTGAGTTCGGGCTATGTTGTTCAGAAGGAAATTACTGATCACAGGAACCAATGGCGAAGTACCTCCTCAGTTTCCCAAATCTTCTGGAGGAGTTTCGTCAGTTCTGATGTCAACCCCTCCCCTCCATCCTTGAACAGAGAAAGAAGGAGGAGGTCTAGTCCAGGAGATTCATTACGTTCCAATAACTTGAGCCTCAGGGCCACTTCTGCTTCCGACAGAGGACTGTCTGGGACACAGTGACTGACCATTTCACTCCCATCATCCACATTGTCTGGTTATTATCTAGAGGTGAGCGCAAGTAAATGACGGCGATAGAATCGTATACAGGCAGCACACATCAAGCTGCAGACTTGAGATAGTACTTGCCAGAGCAGCTTGCTGACCGATTTGTCGAAGACTGCGGACATTGAAAGCGCTAATGTTTACCATTTGTCTTGGTCTCAGAAAACAATTACCGCCCGAAGGCAAATGAAAGGTAGAAAACTTAGGGGATAGAACAGAAGACGGTCGTGATGGGTGAATAATGTCACTGTCGGGAGAACGACAATTTCGGACACATCCCGGTCGTTTATGCCGCTGAAGATGGTTTATTGAGGGATCCCACCCCGAACCGAAGACTCAAACGTCTGACCTGCAGTACAACAGGATACAGGTGTTTTTGGTACCCTTCCTGGAGCCAAATACTCAAAGGCCTGACTCACTTGACGGTGAGGGTTTTGCCGAGCCCGAGGGCGTAGTGAGTAAGGTGTTAATGTATGATTCTGAGCATTGCTGCACACAGTGGGTGTGTTCGAAGCTACTTCAGACTTCTGGGTGATACCAGATGTTTAGTGCGCCGGCGGTCACGGTCAACCGTTGGGTGATCGGAGTGCTCTTTTTTCGAGGGTACCTTTTCTAACCTCGTTTTTCCTGATAAGGAAGACAGCAGTGTTACACCTATGAAAATAGTTCTACTGTGTGCCCATAGGATCGTGTCTCACTATCTAACCACTCCTACCCAGCCAGTATTGCGACATACAATCCTGTGAATGTAGCCGCTTTCTACTTGGCTGCCCTCCTTTGGCCTATCTGACAAGGTTGCACCTAGATGGACTGAAGTCCTAGTCAGCGTAGCCCGCCGGATCAAAACAGCATACAAGCCCAACCACCAACTCAAGGTAGCAGTATAGGTCACGGCCATAACATTCGGATGTACCTCTGCCGAGCAGTTGGCTGGCTGAATTACTTCAGATTCCTATGAGCGGTTCGACTTCTTGTTCACATTGGGTAGGGTGGTGTATCATGCTGAGTACTTTGGGTAATGGAATTTGGGCGTATGGACTGAGTGACTTTATGCGCCATCCTGAGCTATCTTGGAAGAGGACGGTATGGCTTTGGTTGCTTTACGCAACTTTATTAGTGGATCGAGGGTTGATTGTCAGTATCTCTGATTTTGTCACATACCGTGTTCGACGAGATTCGTGGGCTGTCACTGACCTGTTCGATTTAGGTTGGGCGGATCAAGCTCTGGGTGGTTCAGGAGAAAGGATATTCCTCGGAATTGTACGCCATCAAGAAGGACACTGCAATCAGCGTCTTGAGTCTCAAGGTGCTACTGGCTGCGTTAGGTGCGGTGTAAGTGGTTCGATGCACCGGTGGCTCGCAAACTGCTCTCTAGCCGCGTCTCAATATAATGTTGATATGGGAAGCAGTGTCCAACTGGAACCGTATGGAAAAGTTGTTGATACGGTGACGTATTCTTTTCGCTGTACAAGATCGACTTTGAGCACAGTAGGAGTTGAATTTCAAGTTCAACTTTATCCGCGAGTTGGACGTTTTTTTTACTTCAAAAGACTATTTGGCCTCCCTTGATCGTCAGTGTTGCAGTGGTCCCCCTTGTGCTCTTATTTTGTATTTGGCATTTGTGCTTTTTGCTTGGATAGAACCACACGAAAAGCCTGTCACTGAGTTGTCCGACAGAGTGTGAGGAAGTTTCCAAGACGATCGCTTGACTTCAGTCGATTCTTCGGGACGTGGCTGTATAGTGTACATCATACGTGTCGGTGGTCTAACTGGGAGTGCTCGATCATGCTGGTCTCACGTACGGTTGAACAACCTCTTACACTCAACACTGACTTTATGAGGATTCACGTCAGGACCCAGTTATATTTTTTGTTGAACGTGTGGATCCCTATACCAGAATCAGTAGGGTAATGGAGACAAAAACGAAACAGTTGAATTGATCGTCCGCCATCGAGCACGGCCTGAATCATTCGCATTTGCCATTTACACTCCCGAAGTTTTTCACGAAGCTTTCAACTTCGTTTTGGCAAATTCCAATTTGGTTTTCAAAGATTTTTTCGAAATCGGTCACGAATGTCGTTAGCTCAATGCCAGTTATTTCAGGAGAACGAGAAAACAACCTGCACGAAAAATGTGCCTGAGGTTACTAGTGCTATTTTGAACGTAGTAGGCATTAGGGCTGCTTGCTAAAACGAACAACACTGTGTTCAATTCTGGTGCTCTTGATTAACCTATTCTAAAGCTGATTCTCAGTCAGAAATGACAGTCGGATGATTTTCTGATCTCTGTTCATAATTTTTTGCATCGTTCCTTTGGACAATTCACTAGCCCATCATAACAACATTCAACTTTTCACAGTTGAACCTGAATTAACCGTTAGTTGCGTTCGGGAATGCTTGACAAGTGAGCCATTCGATGGGGCCCTGGGTCTACTCAGTTGTATTTTTCACACTCGTTCAATCTGTCATACTCGTGTGCTGGGGGCTGTAGTTGTGCACTAGAACGGGCCATTTTCCTTTATCATCTCAAGCGAACATCGACAATAGACCGTCTGTAATATTTTTTTCATGTGATATATAGAATTTCTATTCAAAATTGCCTTTTTTAATATTTAACCTTTCTCATTCACCTACTTACTGCATTGCAATCTCTTTTTTGATAACAGTGGGTTTGGGGGAGAATTTTACCTGCACTAACACACTCGTTCCACCTTCTTTGCCAGCGCTACGGTACTAACCGAGACGCTGGTTTGTTTTAAACTCGGAAGTGAAACGTTTGAACACGCGATTCTGTGGAATCTCGTCTACTGGGTGATATGGATGGTAAGTATTGGTGTTACACTAATCTAACTACTTGCCTATTCTATCCATATTTGCAGTTATTTGAATTCACATGCATTATCACAGTTACTTTCTGCTATTTCGAAAGTGCTATTGTCCTCCTGTTTCGACGTTTCTTGGGAGCTCTTTTATGTACTGCTTTCATCTTGAGTGAAGTCTCAGTACATGCCACCTGACTGATTAAGAAATTATGTTTTAGCCAGAATCTGAATTGATTTCGTCATACCTGAACCTGTTACAGCTATTTCAAGGACAAGTCGAAATGTAGAATATCGAAAATCACCCAGTTCGACTTTATTCACTTTGCGAAACCTTCAGATCATTCCTCTGCTGTTTTCAACTTTTCGACGTTAATGTGCATATGAAACTTCTGACGCTTTCTATAAGTAATTCAGTATTTGTTTCAACTTGTTATCATTGTTGAAACTTAAAGTGAACATGTGGAAAAATGTATATAAAGGTCATGTTTGACTCTGGAGGTTAGAGAATGACAACTTTTAGTCCCAACGTTTAGCGGGATAGAAGTGTATTGTTTTTCATAGGTCAGGAAAGTCGCTGGTGGCAAATTACTCATATGTTAATAATACACGGTGTTCACCACTGAACTGTCTTCCGAATCATGTGTTTCCATTAACATGAGGAATACTCACAGTATGAAGTACTGTTCTTAGGATGAACGTGGTTAACCAAAAACATTGATGGCATCACTCAGTCTGTTGTTTTCCTCACATCAGACTTGATCATCCTATGGCTTTGAACAAGTGCGGCGCTGAGGTGGTCAGTGACTCCAGGTGGATTTGGTCTGTACCACTAGTTTTTGAGCATTACATCAGATATAGTTCATTGTTGACGCCGGTTTGCAGGCTATTTTCTGTTGGTAGATATGAGTGCGTCTCATTCCCACGATTCTGTGTTTACCTCTAAATTGCCTTACTATTGATTGCGACCATTTGCCAGCCCTGTTTCTCACCATCTTATGAACTCATTAGGCTCTTTGCCGCGTATTGTTGCAAGCAATCTCCACCTTCTTGAAGCGCCATTTCATATGTATGTGACGGGTGTGCTTTCTTTTGTCTACGCAGGTATTTCCTTCGTAATTCTCGTGAGAAGTTTCAGTCGTGTAGAATAGTTGCTCAACTATTTGAACCACATTTTCGGCCGTGCACATCACTTTTTAGTCTTGTAGTCCAATTTTTAAACTGTCAGTTTATTTTAAACCAGTATGTTCTGTACACCTGCAAATAACTCGCATTCACTCATATGCATTTCATTTAACTTTCTATGTGCGAACTTTATCCACCGGCTTTGTCTGCTCGCCTATACTTCCTAAAGTTTCGGAACGTTGTCCTTCTTTCGGAAAGAAATTAGGACTTCCAATTTCATGTGCGGCACGGCTTATCTAACAACTAAGTAGACAAACTTCAGACTCACTTGCAGTTCTCGATAATCCTGTTTCGCATACGCTTCGAGCAGTCTGGCGCCGTTTTTTTTGAAGTTTTGCACCATCTGCCGAAATTTCGCTACTTCAACCTAACGGTGTTAGTCGCACTTGTCTAACTTTGGTCAGATACTACTTCAATAATCCGACACTACTTGCATTTCTGCTCTCCTGCCCATCGTCATTATTTTCATATAACTATAATGTACCTAGTTTGTTCGACTATGTGCCATTATGTATCTAAAGCATGCCTTCTAATATGGTTGTTCTGGGTTGTGCAAGTTTGTGACCAGAAAACCAATATATTTCAATATGTTATCACCCGGCTGTTGTGTTCTTCGGCGTCTAGATGTTTAATGCTGACTTCCTTCTAATATCAGGTTATGATTTTCTACATTACTGGACTAATGTAATTAATATTTGTTTCCGTGCTTGTATGGATTTCCAACCTGCAAAACGATGCCCTAAATCGAAATATCTTGGTATTACACTCCATTATAAGTGTAGGTTGATTAGTTCCTAAAGTTTGACGTTTTTCTTTGTCTAGAGTTTTAAAACTTCCTTAATGGTGCATTTTGTTTATGCTTGTGTTCCCCTGTTTTGTTATCCGTTGTTCTTGCTGAAGACTAGGCTCATACGCTGTTCTTTGAAGAGTTCTTGTAAATTCATTGTCGTCTGTTTGTTTGACCCGGTTCATGCCATATCTTTTAGATATTTTTGCAGGTCGTGAAAAACCCCAACAGAATAATAGATAATTCTTTTCAACCAACCCATGCTGTTTTGTTCCCCTTGTTTTTTTCACAATCCGTCTTCGTACGAAGGTCTGTTGAGTTCTGCTCAACTTGTATTGCTTTCTTTGCAATAAACTTACTCAATGGTCTCTGATTAATTCGCTATGTGGTGTAGTTCGTCGCCTTTTTAGGATTTTGAAAAAGGATTTCATGCGTCAACGGTTTTCTACTTCACCATTTTACCTTATCCGTACTCCACCACTTTGCGAAGTGCCAAGCATAATTGTATTACGTAAAGTCCATTAGGTTATCACTCGGCGTGACCGGTGGCATGCTCACAGAGGTGATTTTTCTCCAGCCAGTGAATTCGCTCAAGCTAGTGCGGAGTATGTGTATTGTCCTCAGCCGAAGTGCTATGCTTGGTAGGCCTGTCGTTGACGTACATATTTTTATAAACTCTTCGGCAATACACAGAACAACAAAATATGGAGCTTGACTTGATGCAGTTGTCAACCATCACCTGCAAAGTCAGATTTCCACATATGAGACATCCAACTCTATCCTCTCCTTTGTACTGTACCTAGTGTTGTATAACAGGCAGTTTCCTTGTGAGTAGTATACTACTCACAATTAGTGTATTATCCACAGGCGACATTCAGGAACAAAAGGACAAGCCCCGAACACGACGGACAAGAAGAGACTATCGGAACAGTGTGTACATGCTGTGTGAGAACTTTCACCAAGGCGAATGACAACGTACTTCACCCAATGTATGTGAGCGCATGTCTGTCGTGCAAATGAGTGTACGCGTTTGTGGTTTAGTTTTTGACATGACCCGTACGGAAGTTTGCGCAATGGAGGAACTTGCAGGCCAAGCGTCTTTTGCGGACACAACGACTGGTGCCGTGACCAGAATGAAGATTCCCTAGCCACAGCCGTTCAAAGATAGAGACGTTCGGATTTTCTTGGAGGAATTGGAGGACGTGGCCGAAGTGGTCGGAGTCAAGACCGACCGTGGGAAGCTGGCTGCCCTGCGGACGCTGGTGAAGGGCAGGGCGAAGGCGGTGTTGGACGCAGCGCGAAGAGGCCCAGCGAAGATGGAGTGCGCCGCTTCGAAGAAGGCGCTGGTGGCTGCGTTTGACAGCCCGGCCGACCGCCAGGAGGCCATGCGGCGGTTCAAGGCGGCCAGGCTTGGACAAGGAGCGGACCCATCCGTGTTTGCCGCCACTCTGCAAGGTTTGCTGGACAGGGCTCTGCCAGGATTGGATCAAGAACCACGACGACAGTTGTTGACGGAACGGTTTATTGAAGGTTCCCCGGTGGCGGTTCGCGACCAGGTCCGTATTGTCCATGTCGCCCGGCCGATGGACCTTGACGAGCTTTCGAAGGTGACGCGGGAGTTGGCAGTAATGTCCGTGGCTTCAGTGGATGCAAACAGCAATACGGACAAGAAGACACTAGAAGAAATGCAGAAGGCAGTGGAGCAACTCGCAGCGGATGTAGCTGCCTTGAGAGCAGCATCACGGAAGAACGATCAACCAGGAGGCTGTTTCATCTGTGGGGGAAAAGAACATTGGAAAATGGATTGCCCAATCTGGCGGTCTCAGAGGTCTAAACATAAAGTGTTTCGTGATTGTTCTTTTTGTTTGGCGGGTCAACTAGTAATGGGAGCGACTGAGAATGGGGCCGTACACACAAGGGTTGAAGTTGGTGGAGAGGTAGAACAGTGTTTAGTCGATAAAGGGGCAGCTATTTCGTTGATTGCTCGTGCAGAAAAACAAAACCTAGAACCAACATCCATGATGATCAGGACGGATGGTGGTCATAGTCTACTGGTTGACGGTGTGAAGGAATGTGGGGTACGTATCGGCGGTCATATAGTAAAGCACCGTTTCATTGTGTCACCAGAAACCAAGCATCATCATCATCATAGACAGCAATACATCAGTGGTTAACACTAATGCTTAACTGCCACACAACCATGAAGAAACAGCAAACCCTATATAGAAAGAGAGAAGGAAAAAGAAGGGGACG
>QNGE01002318.1:50187-61121 GCA_008508345.1 Paragonimus westermani | reverse complement strand
ACGTTCGTGCGAGAGCAGCCTGTTGACCTATCTGTTTCAGAGTACGAACGTTGAAGGCACCTATATTAATTTGAGTTCTAGGTCGAAGCACAGGTCGAGGGAGGTCTGAGACTGAGTGGCGAGAGCTGGGACTTATCGGCACAGTGTTTCTACGATTAATTATATCTGCTGTGGGACCTGCAGAGAAGTTATCAGAAGTTATCAGAAACCAAGCAAACGATACTTGGAGCCGATTTCCTTGCTGCAGCCTCTTTATCTGGGGGCGAATTATTCAGTAGTCAGGGTAATTAGTTAGTTCACAAAACGTTTCACTTGTTTAGCCTTTCTTACGAGTTCTTTTTAAATTTTCATAAACATATGCACGCCTTTTTACACCTGATAAATATACACAGCCATAAATTCACTTGTCGGTTAGCTACTTCGCGGCGTCCCCACCAAGTGCAGAGGCTAACTGTGGATTCCTGGCTGAAGCACTGAGTAATCTTGGACTATTTATACTAGTGGTTGATGACATGCCGTTACATATCCACGTCGTGGCTGGACTGCCCGACTGTCATTCTACGTGCGTAGACAGTTCAGGTCTATTTCCGACATACGTACGCATGCTCGTTACCAAGTCGTTATTCTGGGGTAATTCGTATATTTTTTTTCATTAGAAAATGAGGTTTCAGCCAATTTGCTGATAGAAATTTTTCCGTGAAACCCATTGACTGTGTGTGGTTTAGCTTTCTGGGATACTAGTACACGAAATCGAGTAAAATTTAGCGCACTTTGTCTGTGGAAATTTAAAGGCAAACAATCTTCGTCGTTGAACCCCCTCATGGATTTTTCTACGCTTTTGCTAACTTTTTTTGTAACCCTTTGGACATTGATTCAACATTGTATTTGTTGTGGATAGTATGCTTTGTTTTATCACCAGATGTACACCTTATGGTTCAGGACGGTATATCCGGTTTGGTTACTGTGAGTTCCATAAATCATTCGTTTGCATGTGGAGATCCCCAGAATAATGAAAACTGGAATAATTTTTTTGTACTCTGTTTTAATTATTTGTTGTACGTCGCTTCATTCTACTATTTTCTCAAGCTAATTCTATTTTCTTAACCAATGTTTGCACAAGTTGTTTGAGGTGTACCACCAAATATCTTTGGTGAATGGAGGTGCTTGATAAAGAGCATTTGTCTCTGAAGTTTTATCTACACGGTATGTAACGATCTGCGTCTGATCGTTGATTTACGCGTAGCCCGAAAACGGATTCCCAAATTGAAAACAAGGTTGGACCCAGATATTTCTACGGTACTATCAAAGAAAATGCATCAATAATTACGACAAACAAGGCTGAATCGTTCACGGCGATATTCTCACCCAACAAAATCAGTTGATTCCCAACGGGGCCAACGAGGACAAAGGTGAACTGTCATGCGAGCAGGCCAGTTCAAAAATGGCCACTCGTGCTGCAGGCGGATAATGACAAATTGGTTCAGTAGAACAAAATCGGAGTGGATAGGGTATAGGGAGTAAGTGTCAGGTTGGTTAGATAGAATAGCGAATGTAAACAGTGGGAACGAATTTTCTCAGCATGGGGACCAACAAACTTACACAGTAATTGTATTGTTAGGTTGCCTTCTTTCTTTTCTCTTCTGACTTCTTGTACATTCATGTTTTCTTTTACATATCATCAGCATAGACCTGGAACATTAAATCCCTGAATGTCCTATAGATGATCACACGAACTGTGTATTTAACGATCTTACGATTACTTTTAAGTAGTATGGATTTTTGGCTGATGTGATTTGAACGCCTCTCACAATTGTTCACAACTGTCGCATTCCCGTGGATTTTTCAGCCGGACCTTTTTAGAGAAAAACTTTCTACTCCAGTCTCGCTCTTGTTAGAGCTCGTCAGTAGTGTATATATCCTTTTCACTATCAAGATTTGAGCGCTTGTCACAGTCATATTGACCATTCCACTACTGACTTCACATTAAGCACGACCGAGCTATCACATACAAACACTCAGCCGGCATCATTTTTTAATGGTGTAACTACATTATGCCCTGAGAGTATCGAATAGTGTACTTTGTAACTCATTCATATTGCTAATCAAATGATTGAATGGATCAATATCATAATTCAGAATTGCCTCAGGGGCTTATAACTGTTGATTTTTTTTACTAATATAATGGAACGGAACACTAATTATTGCTTCGACGAATACTGTTTTCGAATGAAACGTTTGACAGTGTCAGTAGACAGATTTGACACACTTTTCTGACAGGCAGACAATATGACGTACTGACATTGTTAGCCGAATTCATCTATTGGAAACCGTTTCTTGCGGCCTGAAACAACGAACTTCTTTGTGTTTTGTTTACCAACACCAGCACATCCAGTTAATTCAAAAGTGTTCACACTTTCGGGTGACCTTTGATCGCTTTGTGTAAACAATTATTTTCAAAGGCTGCAATTTCACGATCTATTTCTCCATACCAGTGTGAGAGTTTCACAACCGTCAAATTGTTGTTTAATACACCTGCATCCTCGATGCGTGTGAGCGATCTCTGACATTTTTGATTCGGCACAGTCGCCGAGATTACCGTCAATGCTCGGCACGGTCGGTCTCTCATGCCTGCGTAAAATGAATCGTCCTACATAATATCAGACCACGACCATATTCTACAGCACCCATATTCAACAGAGCAAATGGGATGCAGTCTGCATCTCGATACACTGTTACCTTCGTCTAGGGACAAGGACGGTCACACTCAATCATTTTTGAAATCCATCGGTTGAGGCAAAGCACCAAATGTCAACAAATTAACCATTCATACCTAACACGTTTCAAGAAAATGGCAGGTTCAAGCGCTCCTATCGAATCAAAATAGCCACTACTGGGGAAGAAAGTTTATTTCTAAGGACATCGAATTTGTTCTCCTTCGTGGTGATAGATATCTCTGTCCCAGTCTACTTAGTAACCCATGCAAACACGATGTACCTGAATGACATTGGCTATCAAACCACCACTTGTCTGGTCGTTCATTCACAGAACGAGACACTGAAACAGCTAGATTTATGTGCCAAACTTAAAAAGGATGTTGTGTTCATGTTGGTACCTTCTGTTAACGTTGCACGTATACACTATTCAAAGTACTTCGTCCTTTTATTCAATCCACTTGTTTATATATTATTTCCCTTTCCTTATACAATGTCCAGATTCTCAGCTCTTTCCTGACAGTCTGGATGTGCCGTTCTCTATTCGCGTCACAAGTACAAGATGTACCGACCGGAAGTCAGTCGTGTAAAACATCTGTCCCCATCGGCAATCAGGTTTGTGATCTCAACTACGTGTTTCTATATTTGAGTGGTTGATTGATTGGCTTATCTCTTCCCTCAAGGCTTTCGTAGCACACTTTGTTTTATGTGAATCCTCAGAATTTAGACAGGTAACAAACAATTTATCTCATGTGAAGCTTGTAAATACGACTTATACGGCTGATCTAAAATTAAAACGTGACCAGTTGTCTGAAATGGCAGTTCTGTTCACTCTCTCTGTGTATACTATTCTCTCGATCATAAGGCCTTCTCCACAAGAGTATTTTTCTCGCCACATTTTAATTCAGGACGCCGAGTTATCGAAAGTTTACAACTTATGTGATGCATGCCACACAAGTTTGATGCCGGTTGTGTGAAATGTAATGAAGGAAGCTGAAAACACACTATCAGCACCGTAAAAAGGACCGATGTAAACTTCCCGTCGAGACAAACACCTTGTGATCCAAATGGTTGTTTCTTGCGTTCTAATACGGGATAAGCTGCTGTTCACAATCAATAAAATGGACTGTTCAATCAGCACAAATTCACTTTGCTAACATATTCAAGAAGACCATGAAGCTACCCTAGTAAGCTCATTACCGGATTAGTGGTAGGCGCCTATTTTGGGGCTTCTGGACAATACAAGCTGAATATCCACTCTTCGGTACTGACCGATCACATGATCTCGCGAAACGTGTCCGCAGTTCACTCATGTTTTGCGCTTGAATATGGTCATTCATTCGTGTCTACTGGCATTGTGGTTACCACTCCAGTCTCACAAACACGAGGGTCGGAATAAAAATTCCGATTTGGATGGGATTGATGGGAGAAAACCGTGTCTAGTGTCTCCTCTCGAAGTGGATCAGTCGGACGACTTGTCTGAATATGAGGGCTAGTATCAAATGTGAGTAGTGTTAGGCGTGAACTGATCTGAATCCCTGAACTTCTGTTTAAAGACTCTCGTAACGTTGGGTGATAGTGACATTACTTAAATGTACTACCATCCGTCCAACTACAAAGACTAAGTTGATCTTTTTAACGGATCCGGTCACTGATTTAATCTACAACTTTCTGCAATCTAATTTGCTGTTACTATCATCTGTCTAGAGTTGCTGGGTATCCCAAATCTTTAATGCTATGTTTGATCCGTGAGGTTTTGTGAGTGAGTTGAAGCTGTCATGATATCACTTTAAAATTCATTGTAAATGGACAGTTAGCTTTCCTACGATAAGACTTTGTAGACCAGATCATTGATGGTTTGATCCAGAACGACTAACTTACCTCCTCAATTTGGTCAGGCTGGACTATCATAGCCTTGTATTTCTGTACTTTTTATGTTGTCTATCCAACATCATGAAACACAGTCGTAGCGTATCATATTCTAAGTGACCGCCATCTTTTTGTTTTTTTGTTAGTCACTTTATCGAGTTTGATGGAATCGTGTTGAGTCGGATCAACAGATAGGGGTTATATGTCGAGACGAGTGAGAAAGGCTAGCCAAATGAATGACCACTATGCATTAAAAGTTGCGTTCATGGCACTTACAAGTACGTTCGTGACAACTACGAACAACTAGTTTTATTCACTCTAGACGAGTGGTTAGTCGACTAGTGGCCGTT
This sequence comes from Paragonimus westermani, assembly GCA_008508345.1. Lineage (NCBI taxonomy): Eukaryota > Metazoa > Platyhelminthes > Trematoda > Plagiorchiida > Troglotrematidae > Paragonimus > Paragonimus westermani. The sequence goes on along the minus strand of QNGE01002318.1, from coordinate 56,191 downwards.
CGTAAAATCGTACTAAGTCTGATCAAGGGCATTGCGGTTCCACATCCAGTATATTTGTTCGATCCGTATACGCTGAGTGGTATAACTCACTTTGTCTGCTTTTTTGTTCATGAGAGTATTTGCATACACACCACATTCGTGTTGTGTTTAAAATGTTCAAACATGCACTGCTCGATTAATCAACTAAGACATGCTATCTGCTGTTTAACTCACGTATGTAGCATTATCTGGTCAACTTGCACGCTTTTTCTATTGGACTCATGAAAAATTTACCTGTAACGGTTCTCAACCATCGTAGGCCGATCTTTGAAACTTTCAAACAATGCGTCGATGGACCATTATACCAGAAGTGACTTTCCAGGAAAGAGCACTCCAATTTTCTATAGGAGTTAGTTTGCAATACAAAGCCTGTTTCTGGGCGCGATATGAATGAGTCAATCTCCCTTAATACCCACTAACAATTTGTTGTATCGATTTACTGAAACGTTTTCAGTGATTATGTCATTCAGTTATCGCCAATTTCATTCTTCAATGTTCATCGGAGATTCCTTCCCTCCTGTTTATATACAATACATGGGCCGTTTGCTTAATGATTTGCTTTAGGTCGAAAACTAACCAACCATTCTCCTGTTTGTCACAGCTTGTGAGCAATGAGTGATTGTTTTTCGCACAAGTGCATACTGGTCATTTCACACACCGTGCCCTCTAAGAACGAACATTATCAGGTTGTATTGACTACTATCATAGTGGCTTTGCCTTTGGGACACAATGGTTCAACCTTACCTTACAGCGCTGAAAGGCGGAACACTGGATCCACTTGTCATTATTCGAAGGCGACTAGATCTGAACTCTTGAGTCTGGTATCGTGCTTATCTTAGTGAAAAAAGGTCCAATAAAGCATGATCTTTAGTGTCCAACTCGCTGGTTGCCACAACACTTGCGCGCTGGCGTTCATGAACCCGAATTCCGGTCCATAGCACACCCAATTTCCACTCACGTGTCGTGTGCACTTCTGCTCAGTTTGTTTGCGTGCGGCCGACGCTTTCTGTCGGAAGGGCGATTTCTCTTTTCATTCTTCGTCCGTTGGTCCGATCTCGTTGAATGATGGCTCGTCCGATCGCCCGTGTTGTCCGTACCCGATATGCTATGTGCTTTGACCATATTCCACGACCGTGTTGAGACATTCCATCGAGTGTTGGACTAATGACGTCCCTAATCTGGTCGTTCATCCAATTTTCCCTGCCATTTCTCGTCCGTTGACCCGAACTCGTTGGGCAATGGACTGTCCGGTCGCCTGTGCTGTCCGCGATCCGCACACTGTGGGTTTTCGGACGTGCCGTCCCGTTGCGTTGGGGTATTCCGCCGAGAGTTGGAATACGAAAACCTCCGATTTAGTGATCCACCATATTATATCAATTATGTGACCAGTGAAGCAATAACTAGTGCGACTGGACGTATGATGACGTAAACCAGAGTTAAACCAACGGTGGTGAAAAAACATTTGACTGAGCTAGAGCAAGACTTAAGTCTGTAGATTCTATTTTCAAAGAGGCCGGTCGGTAAAACATTATGAAAGCTTTGATTATGCATGATTAGTATTCAGTCTATGACAATCGAGCTCCGTACTCAGCAGCTGTCAATGAAGTTATTCCAACTGAGCGGAATGTGAGCAGTAAGAGGTTCACCCATGCGCTTGTGTCATCAAATGACCTTTCGTAACCCTTGTCATTTCTTTAAAAGCACACCACTTATCTCTGCCTTTGTCTTGGTCCGTATCATTACTTGGTGGTTTCACTATATATGTTTACTGACTGCTCTGTCATAATACACATCCGTTCTTATGATACCATTTTCATCCTTCGTTCTATCATTCAGTCCACCTCACTACTGACCACGGACGGTCTTGACTATTCGGCCGATTCCAAGTCGGAATCCAGCTTTGAACTGCGCCGTCGACACTCTCTTGTAGATCGACCAGTAAAAACGTAGATATTGCGCCCAAGATAAAATTTCGGCCGTATACACACAACTATATTATTACCATTAGCTGTCTTGTTTTTATTCATCTCCCCTCCCACTTTCAAAATCTTTTGACTATAAACGGTTTTGTGAGTGCCAAATAGTTTTATCTTCTTAGATTGTCGGTGTTGGTTCGATATAACGTTTTTTCGTTCCACCTTTTCTCAGGCCGTTTATGCGTTCAAATTTTTCTCATGTTTATCGATAGTATAACATTGTGTGTAGCGACTGTGATGTTTTCCGTTCCTTTCCGGACATATGTAAACCTTTGCATACGTAATGCATTTCATCCACTTCCCCTGGGATGCTGATGTTCGGGTTCCGCTAACATTTGGTTTGCCTTATTTCTACATACTTTACACAAACTAATTTTAAAATATCCCGCCATTTTCTGCTCCATCAATGATTACTTCCAACCTACGGTGTTCACGTGTTACAGAAATATGGAAACACGGAATACAACGCTTGATGTGTACGTTTTTACAACTAAAACTTAATGTTCATCGTAAATCACAAAAACGGATGTGATGTTGAACTCTAAATTTTCCGTCCTGCTACTTAGTGGTTAGTCAACTTTGTCCACTGTGTAGTAGACGAACAGGTTTCATTGATTGATCTTCATCCACGATCAATTACCGCCTTTCATTACTGTGACTTCGATCATACGACCAGGAATGCAACTTTTATTGCAAACCAAGAGGACGTTCGTTCATACAGCTGTGAGGTCGAGTGATGGAGGTAATTTCCAAGCGTTTGAACAGATCAGTGTTCCATTCAGCACACAGCAAATTTGACGTTCTTTATTGTTTCAATCTCACAGGTCCTGTATGCGGAAACGCCGGTTAGAGCTAACTGGACAATTCTGCGTCTTTTCTCGAAACAGCAACGTGGGCGTCGTTCACAAACGACTGTGGTCTAGCGTTTAGATGTGATAATTTAGCCATGAGGTCAATGGCGCAACGGTCAGCACGGTTGCTTTATAGGAGCGTGGACCAGCGATCACATCTGAATCGTTCTGAGGATGTGCACTGCTGGCGAACCCTAGCATGAACGAAACTGGAATTTGGTGCTTCTTTTTCGAAAAGGGGCTAGCCGATGTGTATATGAGCGCGAATGTTGCAATGGGATGTGAGTTATGCTCATTTCAGTGATAAAACGGTCGTCACCACATTCTTGACGAATCCCACCTCATATTGCGCGGAGGTGGGAGATTACCTGAACGTAATAACGGAGCACTCATTCATCGTCTCAAACCGCTTATCAACCGAATTTAAAAGTGTCTGTATATCGAGCACAACTCAGTATCGTACTGTCCCTAACCTACTGGAAACCGATTCCTTTACCCTTAGTCACTGACGCGCACATGAAACATAGGTTGAAATGAACAGAACGCCAATTACACAAGGTGCTTGTTGGAAGAGTATCCTGAATTGTGGAATGAAGTTCCGTTTGAAATGCGTCGACGGCTTTTTCTTTACTGACAACCCGCGAGAAGTCCTGAGATTTTTCACTCGCCATGAGTGCAAAGGCGGCAAGTTGATAGTTTATTAAGAATTCTTCTTTGAGGGAAAAACAGGGTTAATACTACTTTATCATGCTTAGGGTATATCTTTTGCTGGTGGGGTGCGCAACAGCGCTTAGTAAGCCATTGCCTCAGTATGTATATTTTTTCTGCCCACGTCCTTTACATTTAGAAATATTGAAAGTTTGGATTGGCCTCCATGAAGAGTTGACCTGAGTCGCGTAGAAAACATGAGGCGTCATTGTAAGAAGATTCTGCCAAGGTTGTGGAAACTTCGATTGTGACGAGGTACGGAAAGGCTTGCTGTAAGACTGGTGGGATATTGGAGATGGGCGTTTTGGGATATTTTGTGAACAGTATGCGCGAAAGGTTTGTTTCACTTTCGAAGCGAAACGAACGATACATATTTCGTTAGCTTTTGTGAGGTTTAGTTCCGAATCCTACATACAAATCTGTCTTAAAGTCGGTTACGTCTTAATTATGGGAGCACTTATTTCAGGTGGTGTGTTTCTTCCCTTTAAATTTTCTCGGAAAATCAACTTGTCAGGCTGGTAATTGGCCAAGATATTGCAGAAAATTTACCAACAGCGTTGTTGTATCGTCCATTGTTGTACAGAGAGTCCATTCAACACTATCCACATTACAAGAGAGAAGAGAAGGGCATCTAATAACTGACGGTCTAGATAGCTAGTTTTGGTGGGCTTATTGCACATTCTGTCTGCCGCTCAATCGGCGTTGTCCACATAAATCAGATTCCGGGGCTCACAACAAATCGTGGGTTTACTTGGTTACTACGTACATTCTGTATTGCTCACTTGTTGCGAGTTGAATCGCGCAGGAAGGTAACTCGGCTCTCATTACCCATGCTTCGATAACTGAACATCGATGATGACCAAGTACGCTTGAAACGGGACTAGGGACTGTCCAAATTGCGAGCACTGATATCAGATGTTGAGGGTGCGTCAAGTGGTCTGAACAGTATTAGTCACACGCCACCTTTTGGTAGTGGGCACCCTAAGGAAAGATTGGAATTATCGGAGCGGTACGAGTTGTCTTTTACCAGGTTTCGTTGCACTGTGACGACTTGAAAATCTGGAACCCATGACTGGTGCGTCGCGGGTGCTGTCCGCTTGACCTTAATTCATAAGTAAGCAATGCGTGAGCAATTCGCGCTGTTGCATGTGATACAATCATATATGCAATTAGCTTATTTTGTCTGTTCGTTGGACATTCACCGTGATGCAACGTTCGAAGTCCGGAAAGCAAGCAATCAGTTATCCTTTAAAAGGCCCACTCATCCGGTTGCATGAGACAGTGTTCGGTACATATATGAATGAATTAGATGAATTGACATTACTGAATAAGAGTTACCGAAATGCGCATTACAATATCCTTCATCATCATCATCATAGACAGCAATACATCAGTGGTTAACACTAATGCTTAACTGCCACACAACCATGAAAAAAACAAACTCTATATAGCAAGAGAGAGAAGGAAAAAAGAAGGGGACGGGAAGGGACCTAACTACTGAAAATGACTACGTCCATATTCAAACATTCAGCATCAAGGTGCCTACTCCTTGCAAACAAACAACTGAGCCGCAAGTGAAAGTAAGGCGTCATGAGCGAGACAGCTTCCTTACGGCTTTCACTGCCCCCCCCCGTCATTAAATACACTCACTTCACAGACGACTCGGACAAACAACGACAACATTCACGCCACTGAACTCGATTAGCCGCCATCTCACCTAGAGTCTCCAGCCACCGACTATGTGAGCCGCGATGGCCCCAGCCCGGGAGACGAACTCGATCTACAGTGGCCAACCCCTTGGTGAACGACGTCATTTCCCTACGCCAGATCATTAGCTGCCCACCTCGCACCTTACACCAGTCGGTCACAGTGTCAGAGAACAGTGCTCGGTGTGGAAGACGACTGGCTGGCATCCTTAATACATGACCTAACCATCTAAGCCTGTGAAAACGTGGGGATTGAACAAAAGAACTCGTTTGACAATCACTACCAAACACCCGCGTCCTAACCTCTTCGTTACTTACACGCTAATGCCACCCGATGCGAGCGATTGAACGCAGACAACGGTGGTCAAATACCTGAAGACGGTTCACGTCTTCTACTCGGAGCTGTCAAGTTTCGCTGCCGTAAAGTAATACGGCCCTCACCGTTATCTTATATACACAATCTTTAGGCTTCAGAGAAATACCCCTCAGTCTCCAGAGATGCCTCAAATTAGCGAATACCGCCCTAGCCTTAGAAGTACGCGCTTCTATTTCATTTCCTACACATCCGCCGCCGACGCTGATGCAGCTTCCCAGGTATACAAATCGGTCAACAACCTCCATCACTACATTATCCAACATCAAATCTACGTGGTCACAGCAATCCTGCAGAAGCACTTTGCATCTTGAGGCTGCAAAGCGCATTCCGAAGTATTTTGCAGAACGC
>QNGE01002318.1:7951-48096 GCA_008508345.1 Paragonimus westermani | reverse complement strand
GGCCTGAGAGCTAAATTTGATAGGACAGTGGGGGAGGGGTCAGCAGTAGCATGTTTTCGCCTATCCACCCTACTGTATGCAGCAAATAGGGCGACCCGGTTCATACTATGAGACGGCCGGTACACTATGGAATTAACAGTGTTGTGAGTGCTCATGGTTGTGTGTGGGCTGAGATATTGCCAGGACGTCCAGACGCAGACAGGAGAACGATTAGGATTCTCAACCAAATCTTCGGCTCAATAGCCTGTACTGCGAGGCAGCGGGTGGTTGGCGGTGTACCAGAAATGGTACGTTTTTCCGGGAAGAGATGCCAACCATCTTCCAACCCCCAACCTGGAGGACCAGGAGACTGTGGTTTGTCAGACCTCTACCTGTTGGCCTGCCTGGTGTGAGTAACTCAGTTGGTGTGGTCACCACATCGTCCAGTTTAGTCCAACAGGTCATGGAGATGCGCAGTCAGTCACACCACGTCAAGTTTCAGTCTCACCGTGATCGACAATATCCTTAGCATGCTTTTGTTACGTACGACGATCAGGGTGGTCTACAGCCTCTCGGAATGCGTTAACATAAATGTTGAGTGCACGAAGTTGGTCGAATATTTCAGAACAAAATACGAAATTCGCTTCATCCGTCAAATCTTTGCTGGATTTTCACCTTAATGAAAATAGCAGGGACCACTGATCGTGAAGACTAACTCCAACCTGAATTCAGTCTCCGAGAATATTCGGAAATGATTTGTAGCATTTTCACATTCACTCTCTACTGTTAACATGAGTTGTTCTTTTTTACTTATTTGAGGTAGGAGTTTCTGACCCCGAGTATACTCTTGTTAATGGTCATCTGTATGCCATTTTATTGCGTTTGATTCCAAGACAACTTCAAAGGTGTCCACAGAATACGCGATTGCCAATTTTCAGCACCTCATGCCGTTACGAATCTTTTCTATATTTTCAAGTTGACCAACACTCACCTTTTGATCGCAGCCTTCGCATTCAGATAAACTTTCCAGCCAGCATCGCATTCAGATAAACTTTCCAGCCAGCCTATTTCGAAAAGAACCACCAGACTTCTCTATATGGCAGCCATTGTCTCTGTGATCTGTTTCTTGTTTCACACTCTGATTTATACCTACCTTTCTACAAGTGCCGGTTAAAGGCTATCTTCATGGACTTAATTGGCTCAGTACATGTGTGGACTGGGAAAATCCACGAATTCCTGAATCACATTCGTAAGAGTTACGCAGTAAAATATTTTTAAACATTTCATCTGGAATAGCCGACCATACGACAGTGCATTGTTACTGCTTGCCATGTTTTGAGATGCAGAAATGTGCTTTGTGTTATGGCCGATCGATAAGAACAGATAAGGGGAATCATTGTGAATGACGTCGTAGATTGAAGAACACACAGGCAAAACGTTATCTAGCTTTTACCAATAACTGTACTCTTCAAAATGTAACTATGTTGATCCACTAGCATGTGGAATCCATCATACGTTCTGTTTTTACTGTTGTTTTATTGTGTTACCTTTGTTGGTCACTTTAATGCTGAATTTCTATTCCGACTACTCACGAGTAGCGCAACGTTTAATTCACTTTGTGAACGTTTGCTGAAATTGTAGACGAACACCCATCATGTTGCTAATCAAACATCACTTACGTGATCACATCTTCACTGTCAATTGACTTTTTCGGTTGCTTATCTTGAAAAGAAACAGTATATCCGCTCTTCTTAAATTTTTACGTCAATCGCGGTATTGCACCACAAAATTTCCAATCGCTTGAAGATAGCTTGCACCCCACCAATCCCTACAAAACGACCGGCTAAATTTTGCTCGATTTCATGTAATTCTGATGCACGGAACATTAGGAGTTCTGCTCAGCGTTCTTGTTGTTGCCATTGCTTCGTTCTTGATGGTCTTGTTTGTCTAGTTCGTTATTTTCTGTCATCGCTCAGTTAAGCATATAGAGTTGTTCAGGGATGTTTTTGGGCCCACATCAATACTAGAGGTATACTACTTAGTGCTAACGGTGAGTTCGACCTTCGGTCCGCAAACATCGATCCTTCGATTAACTTTTACCAGTCGGTCGGCTTATTCAACTGGCAGCATCATAATCATTCACGACTTACTCTGGTGCTCCGTCGGGGTCTGCGCTCGTCCTTTTCTTGTTCTCATTGTATACAACATTCTTACCAACCCATAACCACATTTTTATTCATATTTGCCGGTGATATGTTGTTCACATCAAACGCCCTAATTCATTTTCTTTTCTCATTTTATTGAAGGATTTGTCAGAGCTGTTCAGTTGGTCGTTGTCCAACCTCTTGTTTCCTAGTACAGTAAAGCGCATCGATGCGTATGTGTATTTGCTTCCAGATTATATGCACTGTTTCCCCGAGTTTTTTGCTGAATCACTTCATATCTTTTGCTGGATCATTTGAGCGTACGCTACGTCATTGAAACAGCGTGTTAGTTTTATTCGTTCATATGATTTTACTGCGTACACATAAAATTCTGTCCAACCTAACCTCTCCGGTTACTTCGAAAACTTTCCATATCTTCAACTAGCTTAAAATACGAGCGTTTGCATGCAGCCGGTCTTACTCCTCCTCTCTTCTATCCTATTTAGTTTGGCTTTCACAGGAACCCAGGCTTCTCAATTAACTGTAGGGCTAAATCAGTAGTTCTTTTCGATCGGTGCTAGCTGACTGAATTTTCTAGTAATAAATTTTGTATAGTTCAAGCTCATCCAGCTAATGGTCCTTTATTTTCTGGCGCTGAAAATCAATCTTTAGGGTGCGTGTTATTGACTCCACCGAACTTTTTTTCACGCTTGAAACATGCCAACTCTTGTTACCACTTAACGTGGTAAACCCTTGCAGCAGTCTGTTGGAACACTGACCTTAAACTCACTTAACCTGAACAAGTTAAGATGTACACGCCTGATATTATGCCCTCTGCTAAGAACCGGTGGCTCCACGCTCATCAATGAAGTGCACATGCAAACCTGCCACGAATAAGGGCACAAAACCTACGCCCGTTGCAAATAAAGAGCGGTATGTGATGGCAACAAGCAATTATCGAAAATGTCATCATATAAGCCATTCAAATGAAGAGGGCTACTTTTCTCGGACAGTGTATATACGTTTCGTCTTCCTCATTTAGGACAGAGACATTCAACACTGGTGTCAAATTCGTTTGGCTTCATCAATTACACATATCCTCATGTGTTTTAAGGTTTGCACTCCAGGTGCCATGCATATTAAACGGCATCTTGTTTAACTTCCAAGTGTAAACTTACAGACATCATGCTTAGATTGAGGTATTAACTGTCCTTCGGTTGGTTCAGGCTTTGCATATTCAAAGAAATATTGTCAATGTGCAAGTATACTGCAAAGTACCACTCACTCTGTCTCCCACCTTATTTTACTCAACATACGCCCCAGAATCCAAACGTTTGTTTTGCCTTACTGATTTCAACTGAATTTAAAATTACAGAGTTACCCGATCGCCTGCCAAACTATTTTGAAATGTAATTCTCAATAATCTGAAGGCCAGTTGCACTCATTTCATAAGAATCGCGACTTCCGAATGTCTCATGCTGGGTCTCCTCGTCTGAATCTTGATGACAGGCGGAGAGCTGTCAGATGGCAGTTTGTAATCATTCATACAGTGCTGTCCGTTTGTGCTAATGCAGCCTATCAACGAGATGGGAATGACAATAGACGTAAATTTGGATCCTCTGAAAACAGTCGCAGTTGTGCCCAGGCTGGGAATAGAAAATGTGAAATTAGAAGCTCGGACTTCCTGACACAGATTGGCAGTGCATTTTGTGTTGACAACGAAGATCTTAGACTTGCTTGTGTTCTTCCGTCACTTAACTCAGCTCGTAATAATACTCAGTTTACTCAAACATCGAGCGAGGACCGTTTAAATATCATTAAAAAACCAAGAGGTTTTCCGATTTAGTAAAAAGTGTACATTAGATAGTCTCCGAATGGACAAAACAAATTTGTATCAATCTGACAAGAAATGGTAGCCTTGTTTGCCTGGAAAGACACTGAAAATCTGTATCACCGACACTTTCCATGCCCTGATGAATTGCCCACAAGTGGTCTGTTACAGAACGACCATCTGATCTGCTATATTCACACTACTATAACAATAGTGTGTGTTTACTAACCTGCTAATCACATGGGACCCGATCTGTGGATTGATCTACGGAAAGCTCAAAAAGGAAGTAAAACTGTCTGCATTACAGTCCAATTGTGTATGAACTTCTGTTTGATTCTGGTCATTATGAAGATTTACAGATCTTCTGTCACGTCATTAGGTCGGCTTTTGTGTACACTCGACAGTTTGTGTTGCGCATCCTGCACTGATCGTAGTGTTAGAGATCTGTTAGAAACAGTGTCGTTCGGTCTGGTTCATGACTGCTTATGTATACGTGTTTACTCTGATACTGTGCTTCAATTTGACTGGATGTTTTCTCGTCTCTTTTGGTCATCTTACAAATATACCTGCCTCTCGAAATCGACTTGTCTTGCCTTTAAAAACCCATTCAAGATAACTCTCTTTCTGTCACATGTAACTATTTCATCTTCGAATCGTACCCTTGAGCATCAGGGTTTGGACTGCTGTTGCTCCCGATGGTTTTCCGTAAAATGAGAGACTACTTACTAGACAGAAATGAACTAGGAAATACGGATGCAGTGCAGTATGAGAAAATATTGACAGTTTTATCAATGCAAGTACATCTCAAGACTGCCATATATTACCATATCCGAAAGCATTTTTGACTATTCATACTGATGGTCGGGCCGTCTGAGACTTGGCAACCTTGCACAATATGTGGTTGTCTGCCATTAGGGGCAACGTTACTCAGCACGTGCTGTGGTGAACGTCGGATCTGCACCACTATTATACCGTTTAACTGGTGTGATCAGCATTTGTGTTACCTTGATTGTCCTCCAGGGAACTGGCTATCTCTCAACTACGTGCCATTGAACTCTGGTACTGTTGACACAACCAGTTCAACCGATGAAGGCTACCTGTCACGAACAACATCGGTTGGCTACCGAGTGTTTACGCAAATGTACAATTGTGGCCCATGTCACCATTCTATTGGTTGAAGTCAAAAGTACACACACATTTTAAGTCTCCAGTTTAGTCAATAGCGGGACATACTCGCGATGTTCCATTTAGCACATCAGCCGATTTTTCTAGTTCACATGAGAGAATTTTTCAAAGTAATCCAAACATCATTTACCGGAATTCATAGTTAGAAGTGTTGCGTTCCAGTAGAATAATCAATAATCCAGAGCGTAAATCCGTACAAACCTGATGAGAAAAGTTAACAAAAGTCAGCTTACACGATACAATTTTTGTTAAACGATCTTGCTCTCCCATCCACTTGACAACCAGCCTAAAGCAGTGACAAGTGGTAGGAATGTGTTCAGCCAGACGGATTGTGTACAATCACATCATTTCACCATGCTTAAAGTTGACGTACACGCAACATAATAAGACGGGAAAATTGATTATTTTACAACCCACCAGAGAGTTGCATCGATAATTCATTTTGTTGTTCGTTTGTGCTCTCTGTGTCCAATATTTCATCATCGGATTTATGGACGTAATAGCATGCAATTTTGACAGCAGGATTCTACGACGTGTTTCTTGAGGCAGCTGCTGCCAGTTAGTGGCGTCCATTTAGTGAAATCAAAACTGCTTATCACTAAGTCAAGTAACGAAATCACCCACACAAAACAACATATTAGTTTAGCCGGAGTTCGTTACTGTGACAACCTGAGGATAGAAGTCAATGCATACTATTTACGAAAGTGGATTGCTGATTTTTGATTAAGCAGATTTTCGCAAAACATTTTCGGCGTTTGCTAGTTATGGAAACGTACCCGATTACCTCGATGAGTCACATTCAACACAGACAGTTAGCCTCGTCACCTGCTGAGTACAGAAATGAGGCAATAGTTTCTAAACTGTCAGACATCAAACTCATTTAAAAACATTGTATTCCACAACAGAATTGTTTCACCGTCCCGATTATTTCGTTATTTGATGAACTAGTGCACAGTGTGGTCACTTTATAGGGTTAGTGCGGTATGCACCCTTAAAATTGCAACACATTTTCAATCGATCCGTCATACCAACTTATTCATTGAGGTGGATCACCAAGTCGGAGATACCTCTGCTCCAATATTTGGTCGAATACCTCAGTGGGCTTGGAGGGTATGTCCAAAAGCCCACATTGAGCAGATGGCGAACAACACAGGAGACCGGACGAGCCATCATTCAATGAAATCGGACCAACGGACGAGGAATTGGAGGAGAAACAGTCTTCCCGACAGAAAGTGTCGGCCAGACACACAAACCGAACAGAAATGCACACGACGTGTGAGTGAAAATTGGGTGTGTGTTGTGGACCGGAAATCGGGTTCATGAAGCGAGCGCGCAAGTGGCGTGGCAACCAGTGAGTTCGAAACTGAAGATGGTGCTTTATTGAACGAACTTTTGCTGAAATTACGACCTTTTTCGGTTTGGTCCGCTTAAAAATGGCACCATACTTGAGTTTCACTCTTCCGGGATCTCGGCATTGGTACATACCTCTGCATATCCCATGTTGACTATTGCGTTATCGACCTCACAGGAGGTATTATCGAACGTTCATATCTGGAGGTCTAACCTCTTTCGCCTTAGAGTAATGATCAGATTGCTCAGTCAGCTCGACAGGAGACACGGTTACTGACTGCTAACTTCGGTCGACGACCCCACAATTAGGACCGCTCTCTGTGTTGAAACCACAGCAATCGTTAACTTGAATGACATTCTGACTACTGATAAACAGTAGAGAATTTTAGTCAAGATTAAACATCAATCGTAACCGTCGAATTCACTATTAGTCAGTCAGCCTCTTTTGAGAAGCGACACTCTGCTTGAGTTTCACTCTCGTTATAACCCGCCCATAGTGCACATCCTTACCTGACCACAGCCGTCACAAGATGTGACATAAATATTTCTATGCTGGAACAGGTTAACCACTCCGAATGAGGAGGCTTAATCAAGAATCCTGTTGATAACTCAATGTCTCCGACGATTCAGCTTGGTCATGGCGATATGCTTAAACACAATGGAGGTTGTAAGATCTTCTATTATAAAGTAACTTGCTTCGACACAAGGAGCTAATATCGGGAGAAGCGTACCTGATGCAACACAACGTCGCATCGTATTGCTTTGCGGTGGATTATGTGAACATCTGTTCTCGAGAATCCTCATTGTGCTCGTCCAGTAGATGACTCACCACCCGACCTTTAAGTTTAAGCGTTTTAACGCATGTGGCTGTTCATGCTCTAAAGGCTTGGTCAGTCGTCGACCACCAGCTCCCGGGATATCTGTTATCGTGCAAATCGTACTCAGGAATTTTTGTCCCATATGCGGTTCACTTTACGTGTACCACCTTTCTTAGACGTAGGTAAGACCTCTGCGCATCCATTCCTCGACACGGTTGTACCTCGAATCGAGAAACCCTTTGTGCCTCGGCCAATGGTCTTAAGGCTTAAAGAAAGCATCTTTTTCATTTGTTAGTTTGTCCTCACTTTTCCAAAGCCTTTGACAGGGTTGATCATTCTGGCTTGCTGTGAAGACTTAGTAGTTGTGGCATTGGTGAGCGTTTACTTGCGTAGCGACAGAATCATCTGACTGAACCTTCGTTTGAAGTGAAGATGAGTAGACAGCTTTCAGAGTGGTTCCTAGTTGACAGTCATGTTCAACAATGGTTAATCTTAGACATCATGTCATTCGTTCTTTTCGTTCCTGAGCTACCCAGTTTGGTCAAAGCACCGATGCTGCTCTATGCCAATCACACAAAGCTCTGAGAAATTCCAGAGTACCTGAAAGATGTGATGATCTTACAAAGCGCTTCGAACTGTTTAAACCAGCCTTCCATGGAGGATAACTTGCCAGTCAACGTCAACAAGTGTAACGTCATACATGTTCACAATCAAAATTGTACTGATTGTTACACTGGCGACACAAAGCTGCTCATATCAGAGTGCGAACGATAGCTAGAGACCATAGTGGCAAACAGTTTGAGTCTGTCTACAAATTGTTCTGCCAAGGCTAAAAAGACACAAATAACCGTGAACGTCTTGAGAAGAATTTATCGAGCCTTTCACTCTGTTCGTCTCCATAATCCACCCATATTTGAAAACGAACATGCAAGCCTGTTTTCCCTATCTTAAGAAAGATTTAACACTTATTGAAAGCGTTCGGAGACGGACCAGTAGAAGAACTTGGGTGCTCAGAAAAACCCTTAACCGGGAAATACTGGAAGCATTACGTTAATTCTTATTGAATCTCGTAAAAATTCCCAGCGTAGTCATGAAAAACAATGTGTAGAGAACAAGCTCGTTTTCAGTGTTTCATCATCAGGCTAAATACATAACATTTATGTCACACATTTCACGGGAGAATCGTTAGGGGAGTAAACGGAGGGACGTGTGGTTAATGAGGTCAATCTGTTCAATGTCACACTGCAATCAAATACCCACTCGAACAATGGGTCTTGACAGGCTAACCTGGTGTGGGGTTGTCCAGGGCAAATCCAGAGCCTGAACAAAACGTTTTTGGGTGCACAGGGGTGGGTTATACATTTGGAAAAATATTGAAAATTAGTCGGCTGGCCGCAGTCTAATTTTTACAGCGGTGTTCAAAAGAGAAGCTGGATAGACCGGTAAGCGGATATCCAGACGTTTCATTTACCAGGCCAAGCTACAGATGGTTTGGAATGACTATCTCCTCTCGTTCACCTTTAACAGGGGATGACAGCAAGGAACCTATCAACTACAGACCAACTGCCGTACTCTCTGCAATCTTGAAGTTTTGGAAAGTACAACTAACTATCAGATGTGAGCTTATACTGTACTTCGTACAATATTGTCTGGCCATTAACCTGTATTCCGAAGGAGTTTCTAACGTCTGATTAATGTGACTGAAGTCTAAGTGTCTTGAAATAAAGTAGCTGATTAAGTATGCTAGCAAACGTTAACTCGCTGGATTTTTCTATGAAAAAAACACTCAGCGGAGGTAACTGCACATTTCTCGCTGTAAAACTTCATTTGTCTAATGTAGATGGCTCAGCAACGCTACTGCTTGCCGGCTACTTCATAGGTGGACATTTCAACACAAACTCGGTTACTTTTGAGTGATCGGAAGTTTATAACTAACGATGTATCACAACGTATCATTATAAACCTGTTACTCTTCCCATTATTCCTTACTGTAAGGTTTGCAAACGATAGGCAATGTTTCCAGAAAGGAAAAGCTTTAACACGAGCTCAAGTTTGTGCTACCAGGTTACAACAACTCCACTTCCGCTTCACTCTCCTTATTGCAGCTTGATGCACAGTCATCATTCGCAACACACTAACTAGATTTCAGAGGACGAAAACCTAGGTGCGATCGCCCATGTGTGTGATATCAGTCCGTTATCATTTCAAAATGCATCAATCCATATCCCACTCGCATTTCAGTGACGAAGGTGGTTTACGCGACACTTGGGTTAATAACGACATTGTTTGGAACTTTCATCTGAATGGCTTTTTTATGATGTGTGCCTTATTGACAAGCTTTCACACTAGGGTGAACATTCAAGCTTATACAAGATTACCAACTGAATGAACTAGTTCAGCAGAAGGTTACAACACCTGTTTTAGCACACTGTCTCTTTCCTCACTCGAAAAGGTTGCATAGACCAGATCAGATTTCTGTACTCTGTTGACATGCTATAGACAAACCTATCTCGGCTCAGAGAGGGTCACACTGGCCTTGTCTGTTCTAATGCATATCATTGCACTTTGTCTTAGTCACTATCTCTGAGGTCACTTGCAGAATCTGCAAAGCCATCCTGGGTATGTGCAGTGAGCAATAATCTGCCTGAACCTGCCGCCAATTTGTCAACAATGAATGATTTTAAGCCAAGGTTAACTACACACGTCCGCCTTATCAGCCCCAGTTTTTGGGCCTCCTGGACGCTTTTAAAATAGGTATACTGCCTATAACGTCAATGTCAGCAAAAGTGTTGGTTGAAATGGGCTTGTTTCAAACACTAATGCCTATACCGGAGATGACCCCTCTTTCTATATAATAGCTCCACCTCACTTCGTCAAGTACCATATTCCTAATTCTAAAGCGGAAAGCATTATGTGCATTTTTCTTCATTTAGCTTCATCATTACAAATGAATTTGCGCATAAACACCTCGAGCTTTCCACGTCTTGTAAAATTCCAACGATTACAGCAGTTATTCGTTCACGGACTACAACGAACATACCACACGTTAAATTGAACATTCTTTATTACTTGGCAAACGAGATTGTCCTAAACTGTCATTAAGTGAATGTATTACCTTTTCTAAAAAGGATTGAAACCATACATTTTGTCTACCGTTAACCGTTGACGTAATATCTGTTTGACTGTTAAAGTACTTATAGACTGAATAGTATTCATAAGTGGTTGTAGCACCTGAACTCACGTAGACTTCACAGTCAGCCCCTTCTGAAAATATTGCTACTCACAAGAGAATGTGATTGAGCTGTTACTTAGCGCATTTCAGTAGTATCTAGTATAACATCAGTGACACAGTGACCAACATGGTCATCGCTTGTAAAGGTGGCCGGTATTCGAATCCCTGCCGTGACAAGTTTATGTACCACTGACGAACGGTAAAAATTCAAGTCCAGTATTTCTTTTAGGAGCCAGCTGCCTGGAAGTATTATGTGAATGCAGACGCCCCAATCGATTGTGAGTAGTACTCAGTACTATACCGCTGTTTGGTATCTGTGCGTTTGCTAACAAAAGCCGAATGGTCTACATTGAAACCTAATCCTTATCAATATTTCGCACACTGCAACTTAGTGCTTCCCTGTGCTTCAGAATTTGCTGGTCAATAAATTTTGTGGAAGCAATTATGCTATGCAAGAACTAGAGCAGGCCATGCTTTCTGTCTGATGGCCGGCCGTTTTGTTTGCATAACTCCATTCGTGGAATAGTTTCTAGAGTCAGCTGTTGCCTTATTTGTATCAGCATCGGTGTCTGTTTTTGCGATTCAGCTTTGTTCCACATGTGTCCTAAGGAACTCCATCTTTCATCGATCGTTTTACTTGCTTGCTGCCCTTCTCTGTCTGTCTTGTTTTGCTCGATTTATTCTGTTCACATGCAAACGACCAATCATAATTCAATCTGGATCGGACTAACCAATCAAACTTGAGTTGTGGATGTAAAATTGAGCTGGTGAACTCATCGTATGGAATTTCAACATTCATTCGTGTGAGCGGGAGGATCTCGTAGCATCAACCGAAATACTGTAATGAGAATAGTTAAGTACTGGCCTCTTGTGGTCATTCAGATTTGTTCAACTATTGCTTATGGGTATTTCCACGAGGATTTCAACGAAAATGTGATTGATAATCTCCCATTGTTTGACAGCCAATATTCACAATCATTTGTAAGTGTATTTCAATATTCCGCGCGACTTTTTCATGTAATCCGATTGCCGTCTGCATTAATACTACTTATCTCGTTAGATGCTTGAGCTCACAATCTTTTTAGTAGTAAAAATGGTTCTGAGTGAGAAGACAAACAGCCTATAGTGTGATCGATATGGGAATTAATGTGTAATCGTCTCAACCGTGCGATGTTGGTCAGCTTGCTTTTGATTCCAGTATGGAATATGAAAACTGAGTGTACCTACAAAGTGTTTTCAGTTTCGCATTAACCTCCTTAAATTCATCTTTGAGATAGTTGAAAATTACTAAGTTTAGTGTATCACAAAGTTCTGCAACACCTCATGACTTTACAGTGGAACTTCGTGACCTAGACAAGCACACGACTGCGTCGACTACATCCATTCAGTCGACAGGTTTTCTGCCTTCAGTTGTGCAATTCATTCAACATTACTAACAGATCTGTATTGTGTTCATCCACCTATCAGGTCAGTGATCGTTTGTAAACCAAATTATAAGGGTGATATGAAGTAAAGCGGAAAATCATCTCATGAGAATCAGTATGTGGTATTGCACAAGTATGGTCAAAAAGCAGTCAGTGTGGCACTTAGTGCATGAAACGGGCACGTAAACAATGCACGTTGTACTCGATCTAGACTTACTGCACTTTTAACCACTTGCATTGGTTGAGTGTCTGCTCACACAGAGTGAGTAAACATAATTGCAGCTGCCTGCTTCCTGTATGATCTTCGCCTGTTCACTCGACTGAACACGGTTCCGTAGAAATTGACGCGCTAGCTGACAAGGGAGACTCAGAAGGTGCTTGGGTGGTAACCGTTGTTTCATCATTGGGTCTCTGGAGCTCACGAAGATTACCACCATCAGCCTGTGTCCGAATTCCCACGGTATTGTGAATACGAGGAAACTACATGCAGATCAACGAGTGTATAAACGTTTAAATACAGTGAGCTGGAAACATTGGTTGTGCGCTTTCATGTGTGATCAAAGCACGCAAGTTAATCACAGGTACTCCTACTCATGTTTTTTACCGGGATCCAATCAACCTAAGCAGGTCAAAGAAAGTTACATATACTTTCGAATAACTAAATAATGTCCCCTTATTCCACCCACACTTGCATTAAATTCCTTTCACTATGGTGACATGGGACCCTAAAGGCTGCATTAAGTGAACATCGTAAGCAAAGATATCGGCGATTCCGTGTGTCACATGCTTTACCAGTGATTGTATTGTGGTCAGTTTCTTTAACAAGAATAAGTCATGAGGAACACATGAACATTACTAACACGTGAATGTAATTGAAGGTTTACAGGTAATAATCAGACCGTGGTAATATGAGGTGGCCAGTAGGGTCTGAGAACAAGCCGACCAGAACGCACTTTTCTATCATGACAAGGCTGTGCACTATTAAAGAGATCTGACAAGAGCGAAACTGAAATTTATCGACTGTTTCGCAATAAGCTACTGGAACATGATACCTAAATGCAGTAGCTCTGAGCGGCTATGATCGGTGTTCATCTTGTAGCTCCATTTGTGGTTTTTGTCACTATTTCTTCTTAAATACGCTGTAACAAATTAACCTGGTAACCATCTAAACAGCTTGATGTAAAACAGCAATTTTATTCTTAAATCTTGCTGCCACAACCATTCTATGGTCTAATAACCTATCTGTTTCAAGCTGATTCGGGATTGTGATGACCGAAAATCCCAAGCTGTCTAGTGATTAAACACTAAGTATATTGTTGTAAGTAAACAAAAATTCAAAGAATCATTTTGTGTAAATATAGGCTATATGAGTGTGTCCAGGTCAAAGAAAGATAACCTTTTAACCCCCCTCCCAAAAGTGAGGACAAAAACAATACTCAGAAACAGGGCTGGTTCTTCAAACTGTGTACACAGAACCAGGGAATTCGTAGGTAAAAACTCTGGTAGACCAGGCAAGAGTCGAACTTTTAATGATGATTCGCTTAACACCTGATTCATTTTAGTAAGTACCGAGACATGAGCAGTGTACGTTGGAACATAAAAACACACAAGTTCACTACTTATAAGCAATATAATTTCATTAATCAACAGTAACGCTGATGGATTTCTGTGTAAATTGTTTGAAAATTTCTGCCTAGACAGTCGGTCCGCTGAATCGTTTGGCGGATTTTTTATAGTACAGTGGGTTCATCGAGTGACTTGATCCGTGTAAAATTTCTGAGCTGATGACGTAGCTGGGTAACTTGGCTGTTACAATACTTGCCGCTCTGGACATGCTGTTTCTGTCACTAGTTCTAAGCTGGCCGAAGCCCAGAGTTTTCGCAGTTGGATCACATCCAAATTAAACACAAACATTACGAAACATGGCTAATTAGTTTTACTGATACGGTTTCACTTCATCGTGTCCGTAGTCGCTGTTATTATCAAGGGTTAGTTTGTTTCCTTATACAACCATGCAATATCTGACGAGTTCACTTATACATTCCCAAGTTGTAAACGGGTTTTCGTTTGGTTCAAACCTCTCACGAGCCAACGGTTCCCCATTACAGGCAACTCGCTATTTTTGTCTTACCTAAATTTGTAATTTTATTAAAGTCAACTAACCTTCTGGTACAGAAACTAATTTTCGCAATCAACTTTAGCATTACGTAAACTACATCTTTCTCCACACTGAAAAATAACGTGAAGATGTTGCATTACTAGCGCACAGGTGGATTCATTTGTCAACAAAAGAAACAGGCTACACACTTTACGCTGGTCGATCTACAGACATTGCGATGAGGCTTTGACACACCAGTATAAACACCGAGGTCATGCTGTACGAGTGTGTGCATGGTGTGTAAACACAAGTCCTTTGTCAACTGTGTGGATCAGTGAGTCAATATGAATCTTTTCCGACTGTGATAAAAATATAATCGATTTCAACTCAAAGGTAATCGATCTTAAAGTCAGCAGAAGCACAAACTATACTGTCCAAGAAATCGTCCTTGCTGAGTAACTTATAGACTTATTGAAATAGGTGTGTTAGTATTCCGGTACCATTGAGTTTGACAATCGTTTAAACTTCATACTGACCACCGATTTGTCTGTGTCCTCCTGGACAGTTTTTGATATCCACCTTATATGAAATTTTTTTATTAAAGGTATAAAGGGTGCACATCCAAACTATCTATTTTCAGATGTTTGCTAATTAGGATGAACATCTAAAAGGAAATGCACGTTAAAAATTCCTAGCACTCCTGCGACTTGCATTGCGGCTGCAAGTAGCCTCCGGAGAATTTCTTCTCAGTATTATTCTTTCCAAATCGATTGTAATCATAATGGTCACGTTACATTCTTGGCCATCCCAACTAGGTCACATGTTTGAGTCATGTGTAGAGAAATTCTGTCCCATGTTCTGATGACGCAGTCAACTTTGTAAGTGTGTGATGGACCCCATGTATATCTTTGTGTGCACCACAGAGGTTATCTAATCACATCGAAAGCAACCACTCTGCGGGTCAGTATATGTAACTGTAAATAAGTCACACATCTAACGTATCACTGGTGCACTTTTCTGAGCACAAGTGATCAGCGAAATGCGTGGAGAACTTCAGTGTTCACACCAAACAGTGTACGAAACGTCTATAGAGTCGGTAGGTTTTCCGTAAAAATTTATCGACCTGCTGTTTCCAAGCCTTCAGTTGGTAGGTGAACTCTGACTGATACGGAATGATGCATGTTACCGTTATAGCCTAATCTCGCTGACACTTATAACTGACGCACTATCGGTTGGTGCTGAACTAACTGGAGCTCAGAGTTTGTTTTGACAGAGAATAAGTGGAAGATCGGGCGTTGTGGTTGCAGTTAGTTCGCTTCCGATTACAGAGGCTGTTTAAGTGGCAATAAGTGAACTTATTGTCTAAAGAATATGTCTTAGTACTGTACCAGTCACGTTACTTTCTCCCGGTGCTGAAGACGCGAGGGCCTGTGGATCCATAACTATTAGAACAACGAAACTAGGGTAATCATAGCATTTCTAAACTGGCTCCATCCGTGTGGCTTCCATAGATTGGTACAAAATTACGGTATGTCGTGGGCTTCAAACGACTACCCTGAATTACCACACTGTCTTGATGGAATGGAAGAAAATGATTCATAATACACAAACCTAAATAGACCTCAAATTACAGCGACTGTTCACTTTAACGCACGTGATATGGGATTATAATAAGGGAAATTTAAGCAAAGGCACAACATTTCAAAGATTGCCATTTCCTCAGTCTATCTGGTTATGCAAGCAATGCAGCCAACGAGGCTGCTTCTAAATGGCGCTACCTCATAAAACAGGATAAGACGATTTTGTATTTAATTGCATTCACTGACTGTTTCTTTGACACAAAACCCAATCATATACCTTATTCATTATTCTTCATTAACACAGACCGCAGAAACGGAAGAATTTTTGTTTGCTTCTAGGCCAAATTGGCCGTCACAGGATGCGCTGAAAAAGTTGGGAAGAATTACAGCTGCTGTCCCCATCGATATAGAAGGTTCGCAGGTTTTTGTGTTGCATCGGGCTGATCGTGTTTGGGACCCAAAGTGAGCACCATTTTTATTAGTTCCACTGAATAGTGTTGGCTTAACCGAACTATTAAATGTCAGCCAACATTGGTTCATCGCAAATCCGTCGTAAATTCTGTTTCTGAAAAGGAGTCCGTTGCTAACATCAAGTTGGTATGTCTGTGAAATTGCTTCATGGTTTCATCGTGCACAAAAACTGCTAAACTCACACTCTCAAGAAGTAAAAACTTTCCATAAGAAACTGAATAATCCATAGAAACTTTTGCCTGGAAAGCCACTTTTGTGGACCAATCGACAAACCCACTATTGTGTCAGCCACAACATTCTCTGATCATCTGCCTCAAAATTCACTTTTCAGAATCCGCATTAAATCTTGGTACGATCACAATAGTAGCCAAATCCTGCGCTGCTTATTTGACTGCAGGCGAGCCACACATACATTTAGCTCGACTGTCAGTATATTTGTATCAACAGCTGAACATCGCCCGCGAATAAGTTGAAAACGTTCTGACGAACTACAAGGTATGGAGACTGGGACTCACTATACGGCGTATTTCAGGTTCACTGAGGGTGAACAGTAAGACCGTTCTTTACCAAGCGTTTCAAAAGGTGAAGAGATTACACACATGCTGTTGAAGGTGAGCTCTCCAAACAACCGGTGAACAGAAATATTAACATTGCACAGGCGACATGCTATACCCACAATAGCGATCGATGTTGAATTTTAACGAACGAGAATGTGAATATAGAAAAACAAGCAGGTAAGTTCGAGAGTTTCACTTTGCATCCGGTTGGCTGAAACTGGATGGCAACTGCCGAATTAACTAGCCAGTGGTTTCAACTCTCATCTGCAGAAGTGCGCTGGGCGTGGGAACAACCGCATATATTGTTGAAACTGTATCATCTGGACGTCTAATCCGAAACACTGAACACAACAACAATTTCTCCAACGCAAAGTTAACTATTTGAGTAAAACAGAGTAATTATCGCTCTGGTAACTCTAAGGAGACGATCGTTTGTCATATAATTCATAAAATTTCGGCCCTCTGTCGGTCGGTGAAAGTTCATTTTTTCGACCTGTAATCGAACTGGATATGTAATCCACTTTAAAGTCGCTTGCCAATTTGCCTTATTTACGTAAGTTTCAGAGGTAGAAACAGATTTAAATCTGGAAGTCACCGTTGCATATTCACAAAATCGAAACTTCTTATGGGTATCATCATCTGTAGAATGTTATCATCCAGTTTACAGTTAGCACTGTTTTGAGTGTATAACCAGTAGTGATTGAAGCTGATGCCACCTGTTCCACATGACTGAAACAGATACCATACCTTCAAAGCAAACTTCTTTTCTATTGTCTGCGTTCCACCTGTTGAAAATGGTTTTGAGATCATCGTATGCCCTCCCGTAGTCCTAATGGTTAAGCATTCGCATTTCTAATCACATGCTTAAAAGCAAGTGATCATATCCGTTTCCGGAGTAGAACTACACAATGAACGGAATCGAAGGACACACGCACCCAAGGGTAACTACAATTGACTTGCGCGATACCATTAGTGGTTCTACTCACATAGCTCGTATCGATGTTACCCCGAAGTGGGAATACCAGTAGACGTGTGAGTAGTAGCCTTATGGTCCAGCCAGTCAACTGTGGTTGGCTGGATGTTAAGCTAGAATGAAGGTGAAATCCTTCTCTCTCGGAGACAAACGGGGCGACTCCAACAGTAAAATATGAGTTAGGAGGAGAGGTACTGAAGACATATGGTAAAAGTTTTGATGCGGGAGCATGTATTAATATACTGAATTCAGAACCAGAAAAACATTTTGAAAATGTAAGGGTAGTATGAGAAACAAACAGCGGTAACGCGTACGAAGCAACAAATTTAAGACCACCACAAACCAATTTTCTGGAAAGGAAAACGGATAGTTTATTAAATGGCGGAGGTCGTTGGTTGATTCAGATGGAACTAGAGAGATGCATGATCGTAGTCTGTAAGCTTACTCGAGTCTACCACGCCATCTGTTCGTTGTTGGTGCACTGTTAGTGCGTTGATGACCTGCCTATCCAAAATAGCTAGCGTATGCGCGGTCACACTTATCAAGGTATTCTACTGCCTCACCATCACGACCAGTGGCGTCTATGGCTCCCTTGAGTGCCGTGCGCTTGAATTCATGGACACTCAGCTGCCGCTTTCTGAACTTCTGGATGCTGCTCCGAACTGCACTTTTTCAGCCTAAGAGGTTTAGGACTACGCCTTTCCGCTATCTAAAATGCATAGTATGAAGTGCAAAAATTAATTAGCTAACCTTCCGGTATTGCAGGTTCTGGTGACCAGGATTTTGCATATCTGTATTCAGCTGCTCTCACCGTTCATCACTCATCGTTCGGACGTGTCCCAGCTAACGAAGCTGGCTGCACATCATCGTGGAATAAACCCCGTCGTGGTCTGTTTTAGGAACTACTTCAATGTTTAAAACAGGACACTTCTTAGACGTCAAAGACAAAAGCAGACACCGCATCGTCCGATGACACTATGTCCAGCTTCAAATACTATACAATAGCGCGGCCAGCACCATTATGCGGTCGGCTAGCATTCTGTTTCTTACCTTCAACCTGCGGTTCTTCTAGATGTACTATGCACTATACTATTTCGAATACGGCTGTAGTCTAGGTTGACATATATTGACAGAAGTCTGCTTAACTCAATTATTCACTCATTCCCCGACCTTACCGTTTTAGGATATACTGATTTGTTAACACCAGATCTGTGCATCCGATTGTGTCGAGCTGAAGAATAACGCAGTAAAATTTTGTCGACAGGGGTGGTGAGATAAGGTTAGCACATCCCTCATGAAGGTCCAGTTAAGCGCAATATCGGACGTCCTCTTGTGGTTATCTTTATGTAACCCTGAGTGGCTTAGGAATAGTTATTCTCGCAGTCTTTAACACAGTACAGTGTCCGTAATGAGCGTAACTGAGGTGTTCTTACGTTACTAATGCCAGTGTACGTGGTGGTATATCTAAATTCGCTGAAATATTACCAGGTGGACGGGTCAAGTCCATTATCCTTAGTTGGTTGTCAGCCTAGGACAGCAACCAGTGGTTTTTCATGTGGGGGACCACATCACACATTTTGAACATTTCGGAGGGTCACCTGTAAGGACCGAATACACAAAGAGATGCATGGATTTCGGGTAGTTTGTAAAGGAAATTACGCAATACAAATTCAGGATAAATTTGGCAACGACCTAAACGGATTTACTACAGCAAAGTTTTCAGACGAAAGAATAATTGATCTAATTTCAAGCCAGAACGATAAGCTTGCAGAAGGACTGGTTGTAGTGTGATTAAAGGATAGGCTGGGTGATTTTTGTAGAAAGACAGGTATAGTGAAAGTGAGGAATCCTGAGCCGCACACACTGTTAAAACAACAGACGACCAAAGCAGTCAAATGTGTGTCGAATGAACTGACCTTGTCCGGATCAATTTTTCTGACTGCGCTGACCAACCGTTAGCCATAACAGTTAAAAAGGAACAATTACCGACTTAGTGTATTTCCCTATTTGTATCGAATTACCCAACATACCTTTACTTCTCCAATATAAAGTATCTTTCCAAGGAACCGTTGAACTACCGATTGGAGAAAAGATAAGCCAATTACTCAAGGATGGTGGGCAATCGAGATCACTTTGTAATACTCGAAATTAGGGACTTTGAATAGCCCTAGAAATCGTACTGGAATTGATACCTCTCACACAAGTAATGAGTAGAAGACCACTTACTGGTCGTAGTAAGCAGTTCCGTTTTATGATAAAAAAAGCTTCATTTTTAGATTTAAAACAATATTAAAGAAATCACAGTTTGTCATTGGCTGATAATATCGGCACATGTAAAGTCGTGTACTGTAGGCTAACTGACCAAAATACTTAGCGAATAACGGAAGCTTAACATTGAGGCTATTCGTCCAATCGTAAAACGACATCTTCAACGCGACGTCTGGATTGATCTCTTGTTAAATCTCCTATTGTGTTGGGTTTTGGATAAGTGATTAATCGAGTAGATTTTCATGACACAATCATCATCATCATCATCATCATCATCATCATCATAGACAGCAATAAATTAGTGGTTCACACTAAAAATTAACTGTCACAAACATGAAAAAGCAAACCCTATATAGGAAGAGAAGGGAAAAAGAAGGGGACGGGAAGAGACCTAACTACTGAAACTAATTACGTCATAATGCAAACATTCAACATCAAGATGCCTACAAACAAACGACACAATCATTTCTGCTCATTATGACAGTGTTAAATTGGGTTTGTCAACTGCAAGCCGCTTTGTTTTGTCCTGCGTCATGAACTAACCGGTTTACATTTGTTTGATCATATTCTTCGTAACCCTGATCACTTTAGTTTGCTGACCACTTGATCGATGGTATCTGTTTTCAATCTTCCGTTCAGAACGTAAAAGTATCTTCCCATTGCGTTCAACTACTGAGGAATGCCAAATTTTGAAGCTACGAAATACAACCAGCTCAGTCATAAAGTACTAGTTATTTCATTCCTTGTCTGAGAAGTGGTCATGCTTTTGCGTGATACGAACCTGTTCCAACAACAATGAACCGGTCTAGCTATTTGTTTTTAATATGGAAGCAAGAATAAGCGGATGGGGACAATCAATCTACGGGCTTTAGTAAAAGAATACCAGCTAAACCACCAATCAGATTTGTCCCTGGAAGTGACGCGCGGCTAATAGACAAGGCAGCACAGTCAACTACGATGTTTCCTTTATATGTATTGTTCAACTTGGGCACGAGACAGTGTGACGGCTACTTTCGTCTTGCACAAGACATGATGTTGATCTCCATCAGTAATATGTTGTTCCTCAAACCGAAGTACAACACAGGCGTATGTGTGAGTTGGTCCTCAGTCAGTCAGGCATTCGTCGAGGGTAAAAGTTGTTCAACGAATATGTATAGAAGACTCCTTTAACACCCAGAAGGCACTTACTGAACCAATTCCTCAAACTAAACGACTTGGTGGTAAACAACTAGGCTGTGACGGCTTTGTCTGTCCGGCCTACTTTTGTTATTCAAAAATGAGGAAGGAAACTGAACTCCAGAACAGACGACTGGTTAGGACAGTGATACTTTTGACGTGTTGGAATTTAAGCCACAAATCTACTATTGCAAGACATAACCACTTCAGCACAAACCGTTCCTTACTGATATATTTAGGATACTGCATTATTCCTGTCCAATACATCTTTGTAGTCGTAGAAGAGAGATTCTGATTACATGATGAATAAACTTCATCTAACGAAATCAACTCTAGCTGTATCAGTTTAACACAGCTGAATAATGCAAACCAGAATCCCCTACTGCTCATCAGTAATCAGAATACCACTCAACAAGCTAATGATTTCTGTGATTTCAGTTTGATGAGAAGTTCTAGTCGAGGGGTCATCGATTGGAGTTAACAGGACACTTAGTATGCACCCTGTTGAGGGGATGGAGCAACCAGGGCCACTAGTCACCAGCAAGAATGGTTGACCGCTCACAAAGGATAAGTCGGTCGTTTCTAATACGAGGTCAGTAACGCAGCGGTCAACACAATTGCCTCATGAATGCGTTGATGATGTTCCAGTCCGGCCCGTGACAAGCATATGCACCACTGTCTAGCTATAACAAGAGAAAAAATCCAGTCTGGTGTTCTTTTCCGAAACGGGCCAATTGGAAAGTCCACGGGAATACGACAGCTGCAATCAGTTACGGGTGTTCAGCTTATCGGCCAGCCAACTATTAAGGGCTTTCTTATCGGGTGATTCTGATACAACGAAGAGTTCGTTGCCAGCCTCCACACGATCGGCATGATGGGTGATTGGCCCATAGCGCCAACAATTGGGTTCGCAACTCACTCGTGTTTCTCTCAGTTCTTCTCTCAGATCTAATGTTATTCTGTTTCCGGAACCTCAGTATCTAATCAAAACTGTTTCGGAAAAATGCAACCGGCAATCCATTTTGGCAACATTTTTAACATATGAGCACGGGAATATCTGGCAAGAATGTGCGATTTTAACAGATAGTGAAAATTTTTTATGAAAACAAACTTTCCACCATCCCTCAGCTGACATATTAGCGCACGAAATAAACACGAGTCTGAAGATTTCCTTTGAGGTGGTTGTTCAGGCTCCACAAGCAAATACCCTGCGATTCATTTGATCTTGGGCGGTTCGGATAAAAACGTGTGACAGACCTGAAATGACAGTAGCTAGAATAAGCAACCTCTGACTCCAACCAGTGGGATGCCAACTGTGTTGGACAGCTCCTTTCGAGCGACCATTTTTGATAGGTCTACAAACAAACAGGCAGAACCTGTTAATCATTTGGCTCCAGTGGTCACCGGATTTGCCATACTGGGAGCTCGCTCGGTTGTAAGTCAATAACATATGATTAGTCGTTCTAATCAGAAGAGAAGGAAAACGCAACAGCTATAAACAACAACTTATATTTCATTGTAACCCTAATGAACGTGATCTGGTTGCTTGGTGGATAAGCTGATGGATTACCATTTACGTTTAAAAACAACGGACTCATTCCATCTACAACAGGAGGTCTTCAGAAGAACCATCAAAATCAAGACAGCCGACCCTGCTAAGTACTGTGACCAACTGCGTGCGTGCTGAATGAGTATAGTGGTCACATGAGTCATGGTGGGCTTCTTTCATTCAAGGGTATTTAAAGAAAATTCTTAGCCATGCTGGTTACTTATGTGAGTGCTTTCAAGGAGCGTAGAGTGTACACTTGACAGCCCAGAATTTCCGTAAAATCTGCCCAAGGCTGTTCCTCACAAATCCTGTCTTCCGGTGTATCGTTTAGTCATATTCCTTCAGGGATACCAGTGCAAACCACAAATGTTAAACAAGAACACGGATTTGCACAAAAAGACCACATCCGGCTGAAGAATCGTGTGTACTTGTGAATATCCACATTACCACTTCTCTTGCCGCATCTATTAGTGCTGGACATTCCAGCACATCACATCGCATTATTGACTAGTGCTGGTTCCATTTTTATGGCAGAAATGACCGAAATTAATCGACTATCAGATTGAGTAGGGGATTAGGAGAATCAAATTTCCTGCAGAACTAATCGTCTATCGCAGGTGAGTATGGAAGAGAATGGGATATATTTAGATCGAAAATCGGCTGGTTGCAAAAACATTGAGGAAACATTTCCACACCTAATACGCCTACGTGTGCAGGTTTTAGAGAAAAACTTATTTAGTTTCTGGCCAGCTTTACAACTGGTTAATATTGGGAAGCTGGCTAACTGAATGCGCAGAGGTTCGATTTGTTCACGCTTTCTTGCACGTGTGAAAAAACTGGAAAATCACAACAGACCACGAATATATTAGAGTATATAAGTTACACATAGGCTTATTGATAAAATGCAACCCAATATTGCATGGTTTGTTGAAAATGTTACGCGCGTTTGTTTTTGTTCCAGTACATTTGATGAAAATGAAGTATTCCATGGTCAGTCTGAGCCACCAATCAACGTCGGAGTTCTTGCAAAACTAAACGACAGCGAACTAGAAGCAAGTTATTTAAAAGATCAGTAAGTTTGTGCCCCAGATATTTTATGAAACCCACTCGTAACCCCATACCTCAAGAACGATACTTTCTCTGGTTGTGCTACTTCGGTAGAGCTTGTCTGAATTGAGTTTGAACTATCAGTCCAAGAACCGAACCTTTTGTCCACTGAGCGTGACGAAAAGTTTTTTCATGTCTTGTATATGTCTTGCTTAAATCCGTTGGCTGAGGTGAATGGAATTCACCTCAGATTTCTGATCTGTACTGGCTAAAACTGTAAGGGACCGAAGGAATTATGGTGTCCATTCACATCAAGTCAATGGCATATCCTACGCTGAACGGTGAGATTTGGTGTATTTGAGTACGAACAGTGTGTTTTTATCCCTTCAAAGGAAGTCTGGGTTTCAATGGAAATTTATTAGTGTGTAAATTTACCGATTTGCTTCTAGTATTTGGGTCACGCGTAGCCAAAATTGATAACGAGGCTGAATTAGTGTATTCACAGTACTATCAGATGAATGCGCTAGGTAGTAAGATGACAAAACTTGAACCAGTTGCGACAACAATCTTGCTCAACAGAACGCGCCCGATAGGCTTATTAATGAACTCAGTCCCACTAGTGAATCAGGTCGTGTTCGGCCATCTGCTCTGGAGTCGAGTAGTAACATGATAGTGCAATTGAACTTGGGGGTGTATAGGGCGGAATGCTTCAAAGCCGGATAACCGTGTAAAAATAAAGTTTACCTTATGGTGGCCTAGCTTTCTCCTCTGGGAACTAATTGTGTTGTGGCCGTATTTATACTAGAAATCGAAGTGTATCCAATGTCCACCGAGCTCATTTTCATTAGTCAATTGCCCACTCGTTGTCACTGAGTCAGTTCCACTCCCCGGTTGATGAGCCCGAGAGAGACCGATCTAATGCTCTCGCGTGACCAATGGGCGTATCGGCATGCACCAATTCGTCTTGCTTCGTTCGCTATCTAGTCTGTTTATGTCAGTTGATTTTCTCCTCACGGATTCTTTGGTTTTGCTGATTAAGTGATGAGTCAAACTGCGTTTTGTTGATTGGCTTTGCTTTGCCTCCAGTTGGGTCACTTGTCCCTTTTACTCCCCATCACGGACGTACGGAAACGTCAATATCCGTAACTATTGAGACACTGAGGTGACGTCAACAACGTCGTATGAGGTGAACTCTGAGCTATTCAAAATAGCCACTGTTGTTTGATGTAATAAGGTCATCTGCACATATTTTCTCACCAAATGTACTCAAACCTACAGTTGAGTCGAATCAGCCGCCTGTTCTGTTCACACTAGGACCTTTAACTCGAACCTGAGGTCTTCGTATCACACATTCAATTAACAGTTTCACAAAAGGTTGTGTGAACCCACCTCGACAGAACCCACTGGTATACACAGGAATGGCCAAGAGCGTTCATCAGCGGTTATGCGGTTCGGTCCTGATATGAAGAGGTCATGGTTCTCACTCACAGCCTGCTTCATGTTCACATGTGTAACGGATAAATACTCACCTATTTAATAACGTTGTTGCTTACTCATCAATACTGTTACAGCCCGTGATCTTCGCTGAACACCGTCATCAAGATTCCTCACTACTCGCCTCAGTAGAAGTCTCTGAGGCCCAGCATGCTGAATTTTAAAGAGCCAGGTGGGGTAATCGGTTAGAGGATGGAAATAGAAGTGATGAATCACAAGGTAATGATTGGAAGTGCGTAGAGGCATGTGTAGAGGCCTGGGGTAATCGAATTACCGGTCGAAAGAATATTTCCTCAACACATGATCGTATGTGGTTTAGTCTATGTATGAACTGCAATTTGTTAGACCATGGGCTGGTCGTTCTAGCTGTTGGCGCCAGTTCACTCCATAGTGAATGAATATGTTAGGATAACAACGCTTCGATTGGCGGATGTAGCCTCACATGGGAGCCTAATTTGTCTCACAAGAACAACACAGCCTCATCGGAAGAATTCATGTTAGCCCTTGATCTTGTGCGGCTTTGTAGAGCATTATCTGAGTTTCAATTAAGATCAAGTCCGCACAGACTTACTGATGGCAACTGATCCTGGCCATTCGGTTTGCTCAGAAGTGAGTGTGGGCATGTATGGCCTGTGCCAGCTGAGAACTGAAAACTAAACTGATTGTTTTTAGCTCAACAGCATATTCGCGAATAACGAAGTAGATGAACGTGTTCGTGAATTTGTCTACGGGCTGGTACAATCAAGTACGAATGAGACAACGTTTAATTGTAAAGAGCTTAGGTTTAATGCTTATCGATTGGCAATGGCTTTTTCGGCTCACTGTGTCACCATCTTCGATCTGTTGAACAGTGCACGCCCACCATCCATTCATTCTGTTTAAAACCAAACTGGGTGCTAAGTCTGTACAAACAATTTTCAGTTGCATGATTTGATTATTCAAGGGTGAACTTGGTGAGACATTTGGGCATTAGCAATCGGTTGTGTTTAGAATGAGGTGAGTAATGCAGCAGTCAAAATGATCTCCGTAGTAAATCACCAGCCGGAGTTTAAAAACCAATCCTGATAATGATATACGCTACTGGTGGGCCCCGATATGAGCGGGACGCAAATCTAGCGCTTCTTTCAAAACGGGACTAAAAGGAAAGTCTCTCGAACTCAGATGATGACAACTAGTGTGAATGGTGTTCACTTTATATAATCCGACTCCTCTGTTGATACACAGTAAGTATACTTTCGAATTAACCAAACCTTAGTAATGTTAGGTTTCTGTTTCGGACGGCCTCTGGTGGATTGCCTAACATTCCTTAAACCACTCAGAAAGCTTGATCGATGTCCAGGTTTTCCTCGCTGTCCATCCATCAAGCTTAAATATCACTGCTGACCACTCGTATATATTCATAGTCCATCCAACGCGTTTAACGCTTTTAGATTCGTTTTATGTTCTTTCGCCGTGATCAACTGATTTTACTTGTTCGGTAAGAATAAGTAAGTAAATACCGAATCACCGGTGACGTTTGAACCGGTAGTCTGTCTTCACTGTAGAACTGGAAAGTGGGCACGTAGTGACACAGGTACACAGTTTAGCTGTAAACTGAGTCCTGGCAGTTTGTCAGCTCATTGAGTTTACCAACCACTCTACAGTGTTGTTTCACACATGGACGTCGGTTTCTCTTTTACGCTTCAGGTTTAGGCTGCCTTCTGTTCAGACCCCCCAACAAAAAAGCTCTCTTGACAATCGAAATGCAAGAACAGGTTATTTATTCACTTCAGCTCACTGTTTAACACATTAATTGAACGGGTTTTCTAAGCTCCATCGAACAGGCAATCACAACACTTCTTTCTGAGAAGTACATACATGAAAGGTTGTCCGCTGACCTGTCCAAGTAGTCTTTCAGGGTAGCGTAAACTGAATATTAAATTTCATTAATTGATGTGGACGACTGTTTATGTTTGGCTTTCATCTCCCTCAGGAGTGTAAAGCACACAAACTGTTAAGAAAGACGGAACCTACCAAGTAGGGTGAACCGGTTTGTAATGATTTGAGTCATCCACTGTTCTTTGTTTTGTTTAAATACTGAACTGCTGAGAAGACCAAAACAACCGTCTGACTTTGTCTTCAGTTTAGTTGTTTATCGCTCTCCAAAAACTGGGTGAAACTACCAATAGGTAACACAACCTTGGCTAAATGTATCTAAGCTTAACTATCGTACTGAAGGTTTGAAGTGACATTTTCGTGCGTCACGACACAACCAAAACACTCTAGGCTGACCAGCCCATTTTAGATGTGCACCTCATTACAGTCGAGTTGACTTTTTTTAGACGTTTTTATTAAGAATGTTTATCCGGTATTTTTTATTCCCAAACTGCTAGAAGCGGACAACGAAAATTTCAGGTCACCCTCTGTAAACAAGAAGTGTCCCGTCATTGATCTTCTTTCCATAGAGGATTCTATGATGGAATTAATTATAAGAAAGCTTGAAACCCATTCCAGTTATATAAAAGCTTCCGTTCGATTTCTGACATGTTTCACAACGCAAGAACCATTTAGTTCAGTTTGCAACAGGCTTTTGCATATATTCGTTTTCTGGTGTGTCGAGAAACCCATATTGAGTGTATTAAACGTAGGTTTTAAGATAAAGTACTTTGTCATTTGCCAAAGTGGCTAAGCAGTGTTGTGCTAACACCGGTTCAAAGCTCAGTTGGTACATAGCCGACCAACTCTCATCATTCCGTTGGTATGAAGGATGCCTTTTGTGCTGTATACTGACAGCCTAGAAGTCGAATAAGGATGAGGCGGGTTCGCAAGTTGCCCGGTTTCGAGGCCAAAAACAGTGATTGCGAGACGCTCACCTCCCCGTTCAGATACTCCCGCTGATATCATACTATAGTGGGTTACAGTCAACCACACCCAAAGCTTGGAACAATCGCTGCTCAACTGTTAGCAGTCGTGCTGCCCGCAAGCTATTGATTAGTGAACTTTATAGCTTATCCTTCTGGGCTTTTTCGAAAATTCAGGTGTGCTATACTCTCTGTGTGATGATCTAAAATGGATAACAAGTCATGTGAGTTATCACACTCGCATATTTCGCCTTGCTCTTTTCCTTAAGATATCCGACGTCGGGGGTCATACCACTGATTGCAGTCCAGTTTGCTGATAAACAATCGACGGTTTAGTTGAGCTGACATGAACACTACTGATAGTTGATAGTAGATTATGCGTTCGCGTGGACTTTTCAGCTAGCCACTTTTGAAACGAAACGCTGGATTTTAACTTCGCGCTTGTTAGTGTTCGTGAATAGTGCATTCATCCGCCACTATAGACCGTCCGGCAAGTGCGTAGGCCGGAGTTGAACTCAGGGTTCCGATGAGAGTATGTATTGATGGTGAACTCTGATGGGAATACATCTCGGATCTGGTCCTTTTTCGGAAAGTGGTTTGTTGCAAATCTTATCTGGATTTGAAAGACGTTTTTCGGGATGAGCTGTTTTGAAACTGAGTCATCCAGATCTCTTAGTGATTCCTAGCTTACCACACTGTTTCACATTGTTCACTTCTCCGTCAAAGTTAGAAGAAAAATCAATGGACTTCCAAAGAGTAAACTGCATGATGATTGTCTGAAAATTCTTATTTAACCCTAGATTCTATCTACCTCATGGACTGACGCGGGACCATGAGGGCAATGTTTGGATAACAGATGTCGCTATGCATCAGGTGAGAGGCAAACTATCGACTGAACAGTTAAGTGAAATTTATTTTCGTGCTTTTTAATTGTGCGTTTGAATAGGGCATGTTTTTCATACAGCAATGGGAATGCTAAACTGACGAAACCTGAACCTGATTAGAGAAATCAAACACGAAACTAGTAGTGCACCCTTGTTTAATTCTCATTTATATGGTGCTTACAATCCAACCGATTCGTTTCAAAAACTCGCCCAGGTCTGACTGAGAAACGAAACAAAACAAAATATGTAACATTAAATAAACCAGAAATGCGATTAGTACAGGCTCATCACACAGATAGCAACATGTAGACCCTAATACACACAGTAACGATTATTGCCTCTTTTAACTGGTAACCAGGTCGTTGTAAACCGTTGGTGAACTCAGCACCAACACTCAGTGTTGTGTAAGTTCAATCGTTAACCGGACCACATAGTCTAATTCATACAGGAATTGTGTTAAACATTGTACTGTCTCCGTGTACTCTAAAATGCTACCGACTTATCCATCGATCAGCCGACGTGATGCAGCCTTGAGGGTGAGAGCAGCGGTTAGTGAACACAATACGCATATGTCTATCCTCTTTAACGACACTCAAGTTTGCCTACTGCGCGAACGAAAAGACTTAACATCTGCGAAGTCCAATAAATTAAATAATTTACTATAGCCTGGAAGTCTTCTCATCGTGGCCCGTCAGAATTGTCTATAATTCCGGCACCTGGTCACAGACGGTACGTTCCCCTCACCGAAGTTTGTATGCTGATGACATTCTGTAAGATTGAACTAGCTCCTACCACTCAACCGATAATCACTGAGACAAATCTGTTAAGGAATGGGAACCAAATCTTTGCACTGTATCCCAGAAACTCTACCCTACAGACGTATTATGTGTTCAACAGCTATTTGCACTGACATTGTATCAAACACGGAATTCGCCATCCACCAATTCCATCGTTTCAAGTTTCCATCTCCCACACTTTGCATATAGTCAACTTGTACAATCCCTTGGCCCATGAATTCCGACGTGAGGATCGTAATTCAGTAGTTTTCACGAGGGATCAGAGCGTAAGGCAAGCTACTCCAAAATACGAAATATTATTATTTATCGATTTGTTTTAATTACAATGTCGGTATACTGTTATATGCGGATCCATTAGGATGGCTAAAAGATTTAAATCTACTATGTGCACCGGTTGAATACAGCTTCTATGGAAACAGTCATTGTAGATTCATTTTTAGTCATGGGAAACTGACAGTGTGACTTAACCGAACCAACGGATGCGTGCACAGCCCAAAAGTGGACCGCTAACTCTAACCAAGAAGGGTAGCCTCGTAATGTTAATTTAAAGAATCAAAGCAATTCTACCTTAGTGGTTAACCAAAACGTTAAAGTTGCCACCGTTATTGCCTCGTTAACTAGTCCGCAAACATTTACCAACCAGTTTGTCAATTCTTGCACTGAGGAACATGTCCGTGTCATCCTGTTGCCTCTGCGTATCGTGTAGCCAACAATAATTCTATACAAGCTTTACATGGTAGAATTTTTATATGGTGCTGGTGCTTGTGGTTCTTGGAACTCTAGTGGGTCACTTGTCACTCTGTCCAGATGATCGCTAAGTAGTCGGAAATCTATGTCCGATGCTATCTAAATATATCTGATGGACTTCTAACGAGGTGGTTGTGAAAATTGGCACTGTCCTGGTTTGGACAGTTGGCTACTGATAAGCTGCTTTAGTTAAGAGTTACGGAACGAGTAAGTGCCAGTTATCTGGTTAACGGATACGCTAAAGGTAATCCCTGGTTTGAACCGAACAGTGTAGCGTTCAGTCACATGGCTCAAACCGCTCAATGCGCTCACACGACTGCCTAAATAACCTTGAATTAGATGTTGAATTGCCTAACACACGCTGTCTTAAGCTTCAAAAGTGTAATTTAGGTGTTTTCCTCTCCTCTAAACCATATCGGTTACTCTTTCGCTCAGGTGTACAAATATGGTCCGACACTTGATGACAAACCTTTGCTTATTTTGGGCGAGAAGTTTAAACCAGGCAATGATTCGGAACATTTCTGTAAGCCAACCCATGTGGCGGTAGCTTCGAGCGGTGATTTCTTCGTTTCCGACGGGTGAGTTATCTTGACCCTTGTAGCTCGAATTATGTCCATCCCGGAATGACGGCTGTCACCATAAAATTCGGTTCCTGTGGGGTTGAAAGGTCATGACGGGTTCGATTGTTCAAATCTGACACCCTACTGATGGTTGTACAACCGTTTACATATAGTTTTTGAAGATTGGTCTTACTTGTGCAATAATCAGACGGGACTGTCCATCAGCGGTTCCGGTAAACGGGCAAAAGTTCTAGTGAAGCATCTGAGCAATCACTCGGTGTGCGATGTGTGTAGTAATCATGTGTTAGGTGTTTTCGTCACGCAGTCTTATCTTTGATATAGTGTAGATCTGTGTTGTTTGTTTGTTTTTGTACCGGTTTACTACACTGAAGTTGCCTTACATTGGGCAACGCTAAGCAGGTGACCCCTGACTGAGGACTCTATCTTACCGTTTCAGTTTGATGTGTGGCTCCATCGCTACGGTTGTATTAACCAATCTGAAATGTATATTTCAGAATGCCTCTGGATGTTTCTAATTCTTTCCGCTCCTAATTGTCTGTCATCTAACTTACCTCCAAATCTGGATCCTAAAAAATTTGTAATTGCTTTTCTCTACTGTATTGCGCTACTGGAAACTAGTGCTTTTTACCGCAACCCATTGGAACCAACAGCACGTTTAGTAAATTCCAACAAGTGACATCCCAGCTATTGGGTATTTATCAGTAAGAATAAACATAAAAAAGTGAGTTACAGAGGTTTGACGGAAATCGAAACCCCAATACTTTGGGTGTAATCATGTACCAGAAGCATCTAAAAGGTCCCCACTGTTATGCATCCGGTCGTTCGATAACTTCAACGGTTTAGGATTTATGAAAATTCTGGCTAGGTAAATATCACGGCGAAAAAGCTTTTCTGGACGCGAGCACTTGGGAGCCTGTGCGTGGACTATGTTACAGGATTGAAAATAAATTGAACTGGATCTAGAAGTAGAAGTTATGTTTCCCGCATGACTTTTTTCTCAAACGGCTGTCTACAGGCTTATAAATGGCACCTTATAAATGACTAATAAAATGTACGTGTAGGATGCTGCTGCATCAGATCAAGTTTCGTTATCGGAAGACTACTGGGGAAAACAGAAAGACATGGTGACCGGTGGAGAGTATCAAGGCGTTAGCGAATTTACATCTAGAATGATATCGAAGAGAACTCGCATATGTTGACATAGAAATCCTTAACTTAAACTATATGAGAACGAATACAATCTGAATAGGTAATTTTGTTGGTTAACAGCAACATTCACCACTTACACAACAAATATTCACACCTTATAAAGTGTTATTTAAAGTGGCCAGCGTTTTGCCTTTTTATAGACGGAAAAGTGGTACTGTAACTGTGTTCAGCTACAGACGCCAAAAAAGGCATCTTCAAAATAATGCCACTAACATACATCAGAAGTATGTTTTTTTTACTATGACGGCACTCGTGTAAGTTGAAAATGAGAAAGTTAACAAAAACTTGTTAAAGATATCCATTTCACAAAGCATAGCAAAGTAACAGAATATCGTTGTAAACCTACGAGTTTATCTCGGTTGAAAATTACCAGTATATGTCCCAACATCAGCAGCTGTCAAACAAATACACCTTATCTTTATGTAACAGGTCGTCTCTAATATCGGTTACTTGAAAAGCAGTCTTGTTTTGTGTAACGACCAAAACGTTTACTCATTTTTCTCTCCAGCTATTGTAACAGCCGTATAATGAAATTCAATCCCGATGGAAAATTGATAACGCAGTGGGGAAAACCAACCTATGGTTAGTCAACTTTTGCATGTTATAACTTAGTTGCTAGCCAGTAATTTACTATGCCGAACCCTTGGATCAAGTTGACGCTTTCTGAGGAAACGCAGGTGGAGTTCGTGATAGGGAGTGTTATTGGTGACAGTACTTAATTTGCTTGTTACAATGCCAGTTCCACATTGTACTGTGGGATGTTTATTGCTTAGTACTTTACAACAGAATAGTGAGAAATAAAATTTTGACAACCAACAAGGTATATTCCTTTGATATTCGAATCATTTAGTTATATAAGTAGTAAATGCTCTGGGCATCCTGTCATTGGCAAACCCCTCGAGCGAACGGAACCGATGGTAAGTATGTAGTCAGTGACATATCACCGAGCTGAGTCCGTCACATTCACACCAAAATCTTCCAAAGCAATCAATAATAAGACCGAAAAAAGTTAGCTTTATGGCACCATAATAACTGATGCTTGGTTCTTCTGAACTGTGGGGGTAGAACTGGTGATTTGAACTCCCAGGAAGGGCTACATGGGCAGCTTTAGATTACTATTCGGTGTTCCTAATTTGTTGTATGACAAGAATGGATAGTTGATCCATCCGCCGACAACAATGGCAATTCTTGAAAGTTAGGAGTGACGACGGAAAACTTGGACACATCAACAAAGACTAGTTCGGCATGGCTGATGATGAATACTGAGACACGTCTGCTGTATAAAACTGTCTGCAATCATTGTTGTTTATTTTCGCGTCTTGTAACAAGTATCTTAGTGATAATCAACCTTCCCAAACAATCCTGAGTTGTGGCTACCCCAGTGTATCAGCTGGAGGCGCTGAAATGGTGCAGCTGATTGACTGGGTTATTTCATTAGGGATGAAAGTTGGGTTGATTTAATGTCTAAGTTCAGAATGGTGCATGATGGTGAGGCCAAAGGAACCAATTCCACAAGAGTGAATGGATAGCTAGCCACAGATAGAAATCGCAGAAGGAGACATTTCATCCTACACATGTAAACACGATGCTGCAGTGAAACTTGAATGAACGTGTAGTCGGCGGGAAGTGTATATTGTTAAAGACGCTTGATAGCCTCAAGTAATGCATAACCTCCAAGATTAAGGTGGGGTGCTTGGTTTTCTCTTTTTGGCTGATGTTCGTTTCCTTATCCTAATATTGCAAACCCGTGATTAACTAGTATCCTGAACGACCGTTTCATATGATTTATACTCAGGATAACCGCTTTGTCAACAGTAACATCCGACATGCGTAATCTGACGGTACTGTGAAATTCAGGTAACGAATATTTCAAAGATATTTTTTATATCATGAGCATTAAAATGAATTATCCTCATTGTGGTGCGTAAGTACACCCAGAATCCTACAATCTGTTCTTCAATTCTGATTCTTCTCTAAAAGTTGCAAATTTTTAAACTGGACTGCACCACCCAGTCCGTCTTTAGGATCTTACTCATGCTCAAGAGTGCCCCTATTCTTACCTGCTCATCGTTTTTAGCTTCTATATTTAAAACTGATAAGTGGGTGACCAAAATTCGGTGAGTTACATGGGACTCACGAGATTTGTATACGGCTTAGCTTCACCCAGCCAATGTTCCGTAGATAATTCCTTGTCACTTAACACCATTACGATTACGCATATTATTACTGCTCCGTCAAAAGCGATGCCAACGGTACGGTTGGCTCAGTGAATGAGTTTTGTCTTCCAACTCAGTAGAGACCAGCTCGACATCCCATTCAGATCACCTCTATTCATTAAGTCAAAACAAGACCCAAAATGATCTAACATTATCGGTCTGCAGATAAGAACCATGAGGCATGACAAACCTGTGGATTAGCCAGTCTGGAAGCGTTCTGCACATCAAAAAACTCATTTGTACACCGTCAACACAAAGGCAAACATATAGGTTATACCCCTGAATTCAAAATGCTGTGATCCTTATTCCGAGCTTCCAGAAACGGATTTCAACGGAAGACATGGTTTCAAAGTGAATCGTGTCCCATGGCAAAATCGGATCGCCTCTAATTTAACCGGGGAACTTGAGGGGAAACCTAATCTTTATATACTAACTTCTACGCCCATATGACCATCCACGGATGAATCTTCTGCTTGTCAGCCGTGAAAGAAGGATTTGGGGATCACTGTCCAATTTATGAGTATTATTTCAATAGTCCACCTCTTCAAGTCATTCTTGCAAGTTACCAGATATATCTGTCTGTGTCTACCCACATATTTTTTTGTCTATCTCAATGAGCAGCAATGAGCTACTGCAGTGCAGTGGAATTTTGTATGCGAATTTTTTTTCCTTATTCAACTTTCCTCCATTTTACTGGGTTTTCTTCCACCGATATACCGAACAACAGATTTTAGTGCTCGTTCAACTTATTGGCAGGAACGAACACATTTTCCTTATTTGATTCTCTCCTATACAAAACATTGATGGCGCGAACAACCGAGCAGCTTTGGATTTACTTGCGGGAGGTGCATACATACAATAATGTCAACGGGGATCCCGCTGCCCCGAGGTCTTTCGATGATGCACCACATCTTAGAACTCACAGTGGACTTACAGTTCATGAATACTTATATAAAGCAACTGTTTTAATTCAGATAGTGTTATCTGACCTTGTTTATTATTATGTTCCATATATTCCCAAATGTAACGTGGTGTCTCAAATGCAATATAGTTCTAGAAGAAAGTACACTGCACTGAACGAAACTGAAGTAAGGCGTTTATCAGGGCACAAAAACTTCATTCAATATCGTTAAATAAATATTCATACTTTTATATACTTTTCGGTTGGTACCTCAAGAATTGCCTCAAAAATTACACATTTTGCAAGAGTAACATCCGATAAAACCTCAGGCAGCAACTCTCAACCAACCGCGATTACATCTTGAACCTAAACAGATTTGTTGAAACTTGTTAGAATTCCACCACCTAGCAAACGTTTCTAGAACTATTGGAAACAGAAGTGTTAGTGTACCTTCCGTACCTTGGTTGAGTAAAATGCAAATATTAGTTTCAACTTATTCGTCCAAAATCCAATTCCAAATGACAAAATTTACTGGCTTGTGACCTCAACTGGGCTTAGAAGACTTACATTTGTATACATTTTCCTTATAATTGCATTTCGATCCTATCTATAACAAAAATGAGGTATGTTCTTTTGAACTAGTTGCAGCCCATCGGCCAAATCAGAACTGTACACAACAAATCGCTACCGCATGAACCGTAAACTGAAGTGATATCCGTTCTTGCCAAATTTCATGCCAAGAAATTTTAGAAATACTGTTTTAATCACCGGGGGAACATGGTTACGATTTAGTTTGTCGTATTGTTTCTCTGGATGGAACCCAAATACCAGAAGTGTTGCGACGTATACCTGTCTTCGTGAGTACTGTAGTTGTGTTACTTATAAGTAGTGTGACATATGGCAGAATTCAGATGAGACTCAACGGCGAAAAAATTAGGCTTTGAGGGGATTCTTGGACTCTTGACATGATCAATGATCAGCAGTGGCGTTGGTGGATTCCAGTGAGAAGTGGTTGAGAAATCCAGCTTGGGCAGTCAGTCCGCTAGATTATTTGGTGGATTCCACAAGACACATTGGGTTGAGGTGGTAACTGAATGCAAATGTGAAATTTCCAAGCTTCCGGCCCAAGTCCTCAGCTCAGCTGACACAGCGCTCGTCGACTATGCGTTCGTATATGGTTTTTTTCATAATCTGTTCACCGATTTATACGTGTAGAATGTGATGTTCTCAATTTATATTCATACACAGAGCATGGTTCACCTGGACCAGATGAGTTAAGAGTGCCACATCAACTGGCTCTCGTTGAAGAACAAGATGCACTCTGCGTCGCGGATCGAGAAAACCGCCGAGTCGTTTGCTACAACGCTGGCCTTAACTCCAACAGTAAGGACGAAACCGGGAAATACCTTTTCGAAATTAGATCACAGATGCAGAGACCGGGTCCTGTGTATGGCGTTGCCTATTGTCCTCATAGTAAGTGGTGGAATTCACACTATATTAAAACGCATACAGATTTTATACCTATGTTCTTCATAGTTATGCGCTTGTGCTAATCAAAAAATCGAGTTCTTAAACATCACTGATGCGTAATCGAGGATTAGATTGATCTCAGGTTGAAAGCCACTCACAGCCGTACTTAGATGTCGCAT
Organism: Paragonimus westermani; assembly: GCA_008508345.1. Lineage (NCBI taxonomy): Eukaryota > Metazoa > Platyhelminthes > Trematoda > Plagiorchiida > Troglotrematidae > Paragonimus > Paragonimus westermani. Next base: position 11,096 of record QNGE01002318.1, on the reverse strand, counting down.
TCTCATTAATAACACAGTCAGCCCCTCTAGAAAAAAAGTAATATACTCAATTTTCACCTTTGTAGTGCCCATCCATGCTACGACCGGGACTAAAATTCCGGCCACACCTTCACACGACAACTCCGTTCACACTGAATAATTTAACTCAAGTTGGGCACGATTGACTTATGTACAGGACGTTCAACCACTTTCGCGCGTAATGTCAGACAAATGATGTGATGATCAACGAGACTGCTTAATGAACGCGTGGCCAGAGTTCTGACTCCAAAAGAATAGAGGATGTGCACTACTGACGAACCCTACTGAGAGCGAAACTCTAGTCTAGTGATTCTTTTCGAACAAGGTCGACTGGAAATTCTAAGACAAGGTGAATATTTGATCAAACACTGTTGATGTTCAGCTTAAAGTTAACCAGATTGCCAACTACCCAGCAGTAATCTGAATCAGTGTTTAGCAGATTTAATAATTTTTGGGAATATGAACATTTCTTCAGTTACGAACGTAGAAAATTAAAATATACAGGAAATGAGGATAACAGCACAATAGAAACATTCAGCGATTGGGTTTACATGAAACAAAGACTGTTGTCAGATCCAGGGCAGACAGACTGCGTGAGTCTTCAGTCTATGCACAAACTTCTATCGTAACTGGTGAACTGGATCAAGGGAATTCAGTGTTTTAGACTTAATACAATCGGAGATTTCGACCTGGCCCGAAATTACTAATCACAGTGTTATCGATAGAAGCTAACGGGTGGTAATTTCCTTTCATTGACACGATCAGGCAACCCGAACCAAATTCATAAGCCAATGTGGCTGAGCGTTCGCACATGATAGTTCCCTCGTGCTTAATGTGAGTTCAGTGATGCAGCGGTCAGTATGGTTGGCTCATGAAAGCTTGGCCGGGTCCTAACGTCTGCCATGGGAAGGATATGGATTACCGACGAAGTTTAACAAGAGCAAAACTCCAACCTATTTGCTGTTTTCGAAAGGGACTGAGTGAAGTTCTTTGAGACCGTGACAACTGCGGTCGAACATTAGTGATGTCCAACTTGCTATTAACTGACCCCATGACTATTCATCAGTGAGTCAGAATAATTCTTAACAAGTTTAGTGAACCTAGGGATTCTGACCTGTTCTGGAATTCCCCGTCGAGGGTCCCGTTTAGTAGAACGTTAATACAATTATATCAGAGGACCTCACTAATCGAGAAAGTTCACCTGATACCTTCATTTCTGCGTTAGAAATTGCCCCTACATCTATTCCAAATTCCAAGAATTTTCAACTACAGAAATTAAGGTATTCAGGTCATTTAAAACTGAGCACCACCCACACTTAATCCCTGAGTTATGCCTTAAACGATTTAAGTGGTCACTCGTCCGTAGTGAAAGCTATATGGGTTTGACAAACGAATGTTGTACGAACCCATAAGGGTGCAAAAGGCATATTCACCGTTCATAAAAAGCAATAGAGAAACAACTCCCGCGAGGTTTCTTCTTGTAATTCTCCATTATATATTTCCACTTTGTGTCAGACAAAAAGAATGGAAGCGGTGACCGCGGTTCAGAAGAAGATGGTTGTCAGTTCAATCTCGTTATCCTTTTACATATACGTTCGTGCCTCTCGTTGGCTATTAAAATGATGGGTTATTAGGCAAGCATACAGGTGCACCCCACCTCCGTTTGATTAGATAGTACATTATTTATTTTCTAGAAGAAACTGAAGAGTCACCAAAGCAACTAGTATGGGTTGCTTCTGGAGGCAGCAATGTTATAGATTTTATGGTAACCCCATCTCTTCATTCTTGCTGTGATTTATTGTACCTACTCTTCTTCGAATGTTGCTACAGAGCCTGGCAGATAAGAATTTGCCACCATGCCTGCGATAGCACAATTCTCAGATAGGAACGCGTTTGTGAGTAACCAGCTCAGTGAATCATCCAATTATACTGATCCCAGTGATGCTCTAAGTGAGTGAGCTGTGTTTGAACAGGAGAGGACGGGTAATCGGGGTTGTGAGATGGCTTGAACGTCCGTAAAAGTTATATTAATTAGGTGAGGTGCAATCGTCCTGGGATGTTTAATCATTGTGGTTTGAAAATAATGTAAGTAACTGTTCATGCTGTAGGCCTTGTAGATCGAACCACTGAAAGTGTGGTTTTAGAAGGAACAATTCATTTCCTTCACTCAATCCAGCAACAAACCAGTCACCGGCGGAACCACTACCATTAAAATAGACTTATGTCATCGTTCAGTCGTTGACTTTGCAGCCTCTACATGCGCACTCATTTAAATTCTTTAAACATGTTGCAACTGGTAAACACTTTTCCGGTTGTTGTCGATCAGCCTGTCGAGTTCCGTCGCTCTGTGTTGAGTTGGATGAAAGTCTCTTTCATGGCTGACTGGGAAATGGTAATTGGATGATGGTCCGGTATTCGTCAGGTGTCAAATGTTCCTGTGGAGAAATTTCGACAACAACAAGCAACGAAAATAATAAGGTACATTATCCAACCTCGGTAGGTAAATACTCCACCGGTGCACTTGTAGCAATTTTAGGCAGGTCGAATGTGTACGATTTGAGTGCTGAAAATGACGTTGTTCACCGTTTTTACCTGAACGTGCATTTTCATGAACCAGTTGTTTTGTTTCCGAGGGGGTTAACTTCCGCCTCATTTTTTTCCATCGTAATCTGACTGTTACCGAGTGTTTTTCAGCCCACAATCACCGTTTTGGCTAGTGACACCTGCCTTCCAGGTATTGGTAACCATTTTGACCGATTTTCAATATTGTTATCCCTTATATACGGTGAAGACTATTCATCATGCCAACTTGTCTGTATGCTACAATCAATCGTGTGTGCAAACTGTCATACACTATGTGAGTATTCATGGTTGTGTGCGGGCTGAGATATTGCCAGGACGGCCAGACCTAGACAGGTGAACGATTAGGGTTCTCAACCAAAGCATTTGGCTCAAAAGCCTGTACCGCAAGACAGTGGGTGGGTGGCGGTGTACCAGAAATGGTACGTTTTTCAGGAAGAGATGCCAACCATCTTCCAACCCCCAACCTGGAGGACCAGGAGACTGTGGTTTGTCAGACCTCTACCTGTTGGCCTGCCTGGTATGAGTAACTCTGTCCAGTTTAGCC